>JYDO01000122.1:0-5000 GCA_001447755.1 Trichinella papuae | reverse complement strand
TCGGTGACCAACAGCGTTCAACCAAACAACAGTAGCAGTGCTGGTTCTGGTTCGCTGGCTGTATCGACCGACAGTTCCGCCAGTACGACTACTCTGGCAACTGCATCACCGGCGCACGCACCGCCGGTTGGTGGCGGTGGTGGTGGTGGACCTTTGGCAAGCGTGATGTTTGGCGCCGGTGAACCGTTTGTGAAATCTTTTGCCGGCATGGGTGCGTTGCCTTTTCAAGCGCCGGCACTGGCAAATTCGTTGGGATTTTTTGGTCCGCCGTCGTTGAACGATTTGATCACTCAACTTTCGAACACTCAACAACAACAGCAACAGCACCAACAACAACTTACACATCATCATCATCATCAGCAGCAGCAGCAGCAGCAGTTGCCACAGCATGCACAACAACTAGGCCTGAACGGTAATGGTGGCGCTCGTCGAGCCAATCGAACGCGTTTTACTGAACAGCAAGTGAAAGTTTTGCAAGAATTTTTCGAAAAGAACGCCTACCCCAAAGATGACGATTTGGAGTTGTTGAGCAAAAAGTTGAATTTGAGCCCTCGGGTGATTGTGGTCTGGTTTCAAAATGCCAGACAAAAGGCACGAAAAATTTACGAAAATCAACCAGCCGACGTTGCTGATTCGGATCGCCTGAACCGAACGCCGGGTCTAAATTACGAGTGCAAAAATTGTCACATGGTCTTCCAGCGTTATTACGAGCTGATCAAGCATAATAAAAACGGTTGCGGACGTGCAGTGTGTGAAAACGATTGCAAATTGGAGCCGGAACTCTTCTACAACAGCAACAATGACACCGATGCTGAATCCAGTGCTGATGAGCAACGATGCAACATTGCTGGCCTGTCGACGGAACAGTTGAAACTGTTGCACAGCACTGCTACCTACTCTTCTGCTGGTGCAGAGATGGCACAGGCGGGCAGTGATCGACTTGACGATATTGCTGAACGCATTGGCGCCAGCAAACGTGCGGTCAACGTCTGGTTGCAAAATACAAACCGAGATCGGCGAGAAGCGAACAGCGACAGCAACGCCTATTTCAACAAACGTTGTCCATTCTGTGGTATTCTGTTCCACAGCAAGCAGACAATGCAGACTCATTTCAGTGAACGGCATGCGATTCAATGGAAAAACACTGACGTCGACGTGGATGCATTGCCAGATGCGGAAGAGGTGCCGACCATATGTACGATGCCGATCGGCGGTGCTGCTTATCAAATGGCAAACGTTCACCGCAACGGGCCAACCGGCTCAAACGAGGAGCTCGAATCAGAGGCACCGCTTGATTTGACCACGTCGTCAAATCGGGCGACTCGTAAAGCGGATGAAGAATCGATGGAACCGGCTTCGGGTGACGAAAGTGACGGTCCGTCTCCCACGTCACAGCATCGTTTCGTGGCTCAGCTTAGCCGTCCTCAGAAGCGATTTCGCACCCATTTGACGCCAGGTCAAGTGAAGGTGATGAAATATTTGTTTCAAGATTATAAAACGCCAACAATGTCAGAATGTGAAATGCTGGGTTTGGAAATTGGCTTACACAAACGGGTCGTTCAAGTTTGGTTCCAAAATGCAAGAGCAAAAGAGCGTAAAGCTTTCTTCGCCGGAACAGTTCAAAATCGTCCAGACGTGCCGGCATCCAGGTGCAACTTTTGCAACACTGCATATACTTCTCGGCAAACAGTGCAGGATCACGTTTTTACTAAACAGCATATAGATCGGGTGAAAATTGCTGTTGGTGAACCTGTTGACGAAATCCAACAACAACAACAACAACAACAACAGCATCGTCAACAGCAACCACAACAGCAACAGCAACAACAGTCAAGTGTTGGACGAAATGAACCATGTTCTTCGAGTGGTTCATCTCCTTTTGAACAACAGCACCAATCAGGTGGAAGTGACAAGGCATTGTCAACAACTGCAGCGGCTTACGTAGCAGCTGAGCTTATGAAAGACGCTTCAACGTCGCTGGTTTCCGGCCTTAATCCAAATCTTTTGCCTTACCTCTATCCAGCTGGTATGATGCCGGCAGTTACTTATTATGCCGGTCTGAATGCACCGATGATGTATCCAAACGGTGGCAATGCGTTTGCTTCTGGAAATCTGTTGTATGACGTCAACGTCAACGGTACACCTGTATCGTTGCTTCAAGTTCCAGCTACGGTGACAGAATTGATTAGTTCAACAATGAAAGCAAACCGGGCAAATTTTGTTCGATTCACCCAAGACGGACGAACTGTTGACGATTTATCAAGCAAACTTTCTCCAACAGATCGAACTTGTCTAACTAGCTGTGATTTGGAAGTTGGCTGGGCATGTCGCAAGTGTAATACCGTTTTTCAATCGGAACAATTTTTTCTCACTCATCAGAGGTTGCTGTGCCACTGCACCGGTCCGCCATTTCGACTTGTCCAAACCCACTACGAGTGCCAGTGTTGTTCGGTGCGTTTTGGTTTGCAGGTTTGTATATTGTTATTTCGTTTCAATGAAGGGAATCAATTAGTTATATGTTATGTCACAATGAAGAAATGTTAACATTTTTTTGATTTTAATTTTATTTTTTTTTACTTTTAGACTGAATTTCAGCAACATTGTGAAACAGCAGAGCACACTCAAAAGCTACAAATGCAATAGTAACTAGCAGCTTACTGGAAGCGAATGTTCTTTACTTTTTACTATTATCATTCAACCTTTGGTGCTGGTTGTTTCTCTGCTCTTTTTTGATTTTTATTTTTGCAATGATTACGTGGACCCTTAGTGTGAGCCCGTTTTAATTTAAGCATATTACTTATGTTTTTTTTTCGTGTTTTACTTTTTCAGCATGCACCTTTTTGTTTTTAACCGTCGCAGCTTGTTCAGATTGTTTTGTTCTCTGTTCACTTTCAGTTTTATTGTTTTACGTACTTTCTTCAACTCCAGCTGATAGATTTTCTTTGCATTTTTGTATTTGTACAATTGACGACCGTGTATGTTTTGCTGTGCGGTTCAGTTCAGCAAGGTGGTGACTTTTGAAATTAAGCCAAAGCCGTCGTTGTTTCGTTCTCCTTTAGACGTGGTTTTATCATTCATCCATCTGTTTACTGAGCTTTGCATCAATTATCCCATCTAAGTGATGATCAACTGGCGCAGGTTGCCGGCATTTGGTGAAGGCGTCAAAGAGAAAAGCACCAATCACACCGGTGGATAAATGCGAACAAATGAAAAACATACGCATACGTAAACACGCACAAACATACATCATATACATGTGTGATGTGTGTGTGTGTCTGTGTTTGGGTGTGTGTTTGTCTCTGTATGTGTGTATTGTCGTCGTTATTATTGCTATGCTTTGTTCTTCAGTAAGCTGTTTTGCAATTTTTCAACGAGTCAACAAATGGCAATACAGCACGTTATTGCTTGAGCAACACACAGCTGAATTAAGTGTTGAATTTTTGCAGTCGCCAAATACTTCATCATCTACTACTTTGTAGCTTGTATTATAATCAATTTATTGATGAAGAATTGAATATTACATTTATTTCTTCTTTACATATTTTGTATGCATTCCACATTATATATACTGTTAACAGGTGCTGCTTTATTGAACTTTATTTTTCATTCACATCGTGGGCAAAGGCGTTGTCTATCTTCACCTTTTTGTTCAATTGAAAAATTTGTCGACTGATCGAGGGCCAACATTTTGCAGCCAAATTTTGCCTCTTTGGCACATTTTTATGCACATCTCGCTTACTGGTAGACAGTCAGTCAGCTTATGTCAGCCCACATTGAAGAAAATGATTTTTTGCATTCATTTTCTGGTTTTCATATTATTCATTTGTTTTCTTCTTTTTTTTTTTAATTTTTAAACGAAACAACAATTTGTTGCTCTTCTGCTTAATTGTACTTTTAAAGTATGCTTTGCATTATGCTTACGTAAAACGGATAAAAAATGTCCATTTAACATTTACTCCATTGCAACTCATCTTTTCTGTTTTTTTCATATTTTTTATTTCAAAACTTTCCGGTCGTGTGCTTAATTGATTGTTCTCCGCCTTTTCAATTATTGTTCTTATATCTGATCCCATCTTCTTCTTATTCCATTATCTCATCCCTATGCTTTACTGAAACTGAAGCTGTAACTTAAACAGACGTTCATTTTCATACATGTGCTTATCATTATATACGTTTATTAGTTGTAGTAAAAATTCATCCTACTTCATGTCGATCGTTTTGCTGACGAAAGCAAACAACCAGTCAAATATAATCAATATACTACTGTTATTGTTGTTACGTTAATAAAATGCTTTATCCTCAATTCATAATATGATGTATATAAATATATAATCAAAGTAAACCAAGTCAATCAAAATAGTCGTTCATATTGGCATAAAACATTGATGATTCTGTAAAAAAATATTTAAATCGTTAAATAGCCACATTTTCATTTACTTTTACTTCAACACCGTTAAAATCTTATTTTTGCTTTCACTTTTTTTCCTACATCTGAAGAAATTTTCAGTCAGGAACGGTGGGAATAAATTTGTTGTACTTTGGAGATAATTCCTGATCGATATAAATCAATTTCAGTAATTTTCAGGGAGAAAAAAATTTTTCTCGAAATTTTCCAAATTTCATGAGCTATATATAGACTTACTTGTTTTGCGAAAATCGGTGAAAAACTTTCTTTCAAAATTTGGACTTTTCTTGATTGCCAGATATTTATATTGATAAACGATAGTGTTTTGGAGAGTTTCATCCGAAACTGTACAGTAGTTGTGGAATAAATGGCCTCTAAAGTTGGCATTGCCTATGTTAATACATGGGGAAGTTGCCCATCAGTAATTCTCTTTCTGCTGAACCAGAGACTGCCACTTTCTGCATATGAAGCACTTTTGACATCGAATGTATCGTATCACTACTAATGCATGCTTTCTTAACAATCAGATGAGTTCAATTTCTGAAATAATTGCTGTTAAATGATCATTAATACCTGCGAATCAAAACGCATGAAT
>JYDO01000121.1:45606-125262 GCA_001447755.1 Trichinella papuae | reverse complement strand
ACAACCTACTACATTTTTACAAAAAAGATGAAATGCCGTTTTTCACATGAATCCCGGTGCCTGGTGCACCACGAGGCAGAGGCAACAGGCTATTACATTTTTACAAAAAAACATAGAATGCCGTTTTTCACATGAATCCCGGTGCCTGGTGCACCACGAGGCAGAGGCAACAAGCTATTACATTTTTACAAAAAAGGTGAAATGCCGTTTCACACACGAATCCCGGTGCCTTAAGCAGGACAAGGCAGAGCCAACAATCTACTACATTTTACAAAAAACGTGAAATGCCGTTTTTCACACGAATCCCGGTGCCTGGTTCACCATGAGACAGAGCCAACAAACTACTACATTTTTACGAAAAACATAAAATGCCGTTTTTCACACGAATCCCGGTGCATGGTGAACCACGAAGCAGAGGCAACAGGCTATTACATTTTTACAAAAAAAGATAAAATGCCGTTTTTCACACGAATCCCGGTGCCTGGTGCACCACGAGGCAGAGGCAACAGGCTATTACATTTTCACAAAAAAAATAAAATGCCGTTTTTCACACGAATCCCGGTGCCTGGTGCACCACGAAGCAGAGGCAACAGGCTATTACATTTTTACAAAAAAAGATAAAATGCCGTTTTTCACACGAATCCCGGTGCCTGGTGCACCATGATGCAGAGGCAACAGGGTATTACATTTTCACAAAAAAGGTAAAGTGCCGTCTTTCACACGAATCCCGGTGCCTCATGCACAACAAGGCAGAGCCAACAGCTTTCCACATTTTTACAAAAAAGCTGAAATGCCGTTTTTCACACGAATCCCTGTGCCTTATGCACGACGAGGCAGAGCCAACAAGTTTCCACATTTTTACAAAAAAGCTGAAATGCCGTTTTTCGCACGAATCCCGGTGCCTCATGCACAACAAGGCAGAGCCAACAGCTTTCCACATTTTTACAAAAAAGCTGAAATGTCGTTTTTCCCACGTTTCCCGGTGCCTCATGCACGACGATGCGGAGCCAACAACTTTCCACATTTTTACAAAAAAGCTGAAATGCTGTTTTTCGCACGAATCCCAGTGCCTCATGCACAACAAGGCAGAGCCAACAAGCTATTACATTTTTACAAAAAAGGTGAAATGCCGTTTCACACACGAATCCCGGTGCCTCATGCACGTTGATGCAGAGTGAACACGTTTCCGCATTTTTTCAAAAAAGCTGAAATGCCGTTTTTCACATGACTCCCGGTGCCTCGTGCTCTACGAGGCAGAGCCAACAAGTCTTTCCATTCTTAAAAAAAGCAGAAATGATGTTTTTCGGATGATTCCCGGTACCTCATGCACGACGAGGCAGAGACAACAAGTTTTTCCATTTTTGCAAAAAAGCTGAAATGCCGTTTTATGCACGTTTAGCGGTGACTCATGCATGAATAGAGAGCCAACAATTTTTTGCCTTTTTGCAAAAAACTGTAATTGTAACATTTTTGGTTTAAAGGTCACCCTGTCATGACAACTCTGCGCTTACTCTAGCTTTATTAAATCGTTCCCGTATTATCTATTTATGATATTATTTATGATAAAAAGTAGATTTTGTTCATAAATCCGTGTGTTCTGACTGATCACCGGCTGTTGTTGTTACATTTTTGGTTCAAATTCCACCCTTTCATATCATCTCTACGCTAACTCTAACTCTATTTAATCTTTGTCGTAGGCCCTATTTTTGATGTTATTTATGATAACAAGAATATTTTGATCATAAATGTATGTGATCTGAATGAACACTGACTTTATTGTCACATTTTTGGTTTGAAGTTCATCCTGTCGTGGCAACTCGGCGCTCACTCTATCTCTTTTAAATCGTTGTTTTACGCACTATTTTTGATTTTATCTATTTTAACACTAGGATTTTAGTAATAATAATGTAGATCTGCCATTGCTACTTTCATCCGTGTGTTCTGAATGAACACCGGCTGCTATTAATTGATTTTCAGTTTAAGGCCCACCCTTTCATGACCCTTCTACGTTCACTCTAACTCCATTAAATCTTTGTTGTACCCACTATTTGTGATGTTATTTATGATAAAAAGAAGATTTTGATCATAAATCCGTGTGTCCTGAATGAACACTGACTGTTATTGAGAGATTTTTGGTTTAAAGTCCAACCTGTCATGTCAACTCTGCGCTCACTCTATCTCTATTAATTCTTTGTTGTACCCACTATTTTTTATGTTTTTTATGATAACACGACGATTTTAATAATAATAGTAATGTAGATCTGCATTGCTACTTTCATCCGTGCTTTCTGAATGAACCCTGGCTATTGTTCTACCATTTTTGGTTTAAGCTTCTTATGACCAAAGCCGGGTCAATTTTGACCCGGGTTGCATTTTTTTCTTGATTTCTCTTTCGAACGCTGTCCAGGGATTCTGATTTTTTCAGTAGCTTAATTTTTACGTGTTTTCTTCCTAATTTAGCAAAATGAAGCGTTTATTTTGTTTTTTACCCTGAAAAATTTGACCACACTTTTGTGATTGGCTGTTCGCTGATATGCTGTAAGTCGTTTGATTGGTAATTGGCTGTTGACTTATTCCATTTTATTAGTTACTCAGTTTTGATCAGTAATTGCTCTAGTTACTCACACTATTTCATTAGCTACTCAACTCTGTTCATTGATTGGATGACTAATTTTCATCAAAGCTTTCCCAAATAAAGGTTTTGTTGGAAAGCTGCTAAAGGCTATTTTAGGACAAAAGAAAATGCAATAAATGATAAATTGTCCATAGCTGCCGTTGTCATCTAAAACTAGGATTAGAAATTGGTGAATGTTAGCATCACCATATTTTCTGATTTCAGCTGTAGTGTTCTCGGAAATGTTTCTGGTTTGCAAAGGAATTTAATTTTTCCAATCTTTCTTTTGCTCCTGTTCACAAGAGTTCTTGTTTTTCTTCTTATGTTTTATTTTAATAAAACATACGAATATGGAATTTTGTTTAGAATAAACATCTGTGATTATACATTTTGTGTAAATTGTATTAATTTGTTTTTCAATATTATTGTGTTCTCACCAACGTACAATATATCTTTATTGAGAAAATAAATACACACACAGACACTAACTAAAACTTCCGCCTTTTCTGGCTTGTCTACTACATAATCTGATCTGACTAGTTGTTGCAACTGGTTTTCTACTAGATTTCTTCCTGTTGCATAACAAATATCTAATGTAAACTGCCTACATGGTTAACTACACATTCAAGTTGCAATTCTCCTATTACGACGATACTGAAATGTTGAACATCCCAGATTGGAAAGGGATCTATTGCATTTCAGAATCATTTTACTATATAATTTCAAAAAAACCAAAATTCCAGCTCATGTAGGGTAGGATGATGTCCTCAGAAATATGTGGTGTAGTATGCACTTCTCTTATCTGCTTCACATTTCCGTCCGTATTTGAAACATTTCTTTCATGCAGTGTAGCTGCTGCAGTCGTTGATATTCAGGAGAGGACAAATTAGACTAAAAATGCTTTTGCCTAACTTATGAAAGAATTGACTGCAGGTCATGTGTTGGTGTAGATAAATTCAGAAAATCTTTCATGTTGAATGTTGTCCTAACCCATTATAATCACCGCGCAACTTTCTTCAAGGTCAAACTAATGAAAGCAGCTAGCTTTGTTGCCATCATAAAAAGTCATCAGATATCGATTGAGGAGAACAATGAATAAGCCAGATAAACATGTTCATTTGACATTCCTTTGTTAAGTTTATACTGTTCTTCATTCCATATTTTTTGTAGAATGATGCAATTTGAAAATAAAAATACCTAATTTGTAAACAATAGGGCCGTCAATTTTGTTTTTAATTAATTCACTTCTCAATGCTTATCACTAGCTTGTCCAATTTTGTGTCTCTTTGTTTTGAGATGTTTTTTCAAATTATGGAAATAAATTATGATGAATTTTAGTTTGTATTTCAAAAAAAAAACAACGTAATCTAATACACAAAGAGAGGTGCTACACGCTCAAGCGCACAAATCGTAATGATAAATACTGGTTATGAACAAAAATAAAAGGAATGGTTTCACGTAGCACATTACTATTATTACGTCGCAGGAAATCCATTTTTCAACTTAGAGATTTGTCGCCTGCCGTTGCGCAATCGCCCTAAATTTAGAAATGAACCCTTCTTAATTGTTTTTGTTGTTATTGTACTGCCCATCTTTGCACGCTGTACATATTACGCACAAATTCAACTTGCCAGTAGAAAGCGTCTATTTTTTGAGGCATTAATAATCATTAACAATTCTCTATAAGTTTTAATCGATTGTAATTGACTGAAATAAGTTTGAAAAAAAATATCTATAAAAATTGACAATATCATGAATTAAAGTCTTCACTGTTTTGTGAAAAACAGCAAAATGTCTAAAGAAAATTTTTTACTTTGTTTCATATCCGTAAATTCATATTTTATTAAACGTTGAATTATTCAGAATCTCATCAGAAACTGTCGATTAGTTGTGAAATAAATACCCTTTAAAGTTGCCCGTTCAGAATACACTCTGATTTTACGAAACAACGAAAGGTATTTTATTGTGAATTACAATTAGCTGACGTGCAACGGTAACCAACCAACAACTATATCATAAACTGGACTAAAAAAAATAGAATGCGAGATTTTGGAAATTTACCTTTCACATATACCACAGTGTAATTTTGGAATTTTGTTTGAATTGCGTGTTACAGTACTTTCAACCTGTAATAGATGAAATCAAGTATGATAAAATTAAATTAAAGTAAATCATCATGAAAAGAAATAACTACTTACTTTTTCCTCAATGAAAGCATCAAATACCGAATGAAAAACGGATTCAACGTCTCAGCAATTACAATCTCAACAAACAACAATAATTGTGATATCTTGCGCAACGACATCTGGTAATTTTCAGAAGTTTGATATTTCAAACCTTTATCACTGACAGTGAAGTGATACTGACGGTTTAGTCGATTTGATCAGCACTTACTTACGGACATTCTAAGAAAAGTTTAATGAATAAATGGAATTACGTCAACCAATTTCCTGGATTGCGACAAATCATTCTAAGCGACAAATCGACAGGAATATCGGCAATGGCTAATGAAGAACTCATCGATGTGTCTGAAGATACAGTGCTAAAAATGAATTTTAACCTTAATAAGTTGATGCAATTTTGGCTGAATGTTCTGCAAACGCATCCAAATACCTCAGCTGCAGCTTTGAAAGTCCTGCTTCCATTCACATTATCATACTTCTGTGAAATTGTTTTCTGTGATGGTGGCCATTAAGAACCAATTTCGAAATCCACTTCAACTAATTCTTTGCATTTGAAAGCTACGGCCATCGAACTGGACATAGATTCTGTGTTAAAGGCAAGTCGAAAGGAAGCCTATCCCTCGCATGTGCCTCATTATGAATAATAATGTATTAATAAAATTTATTTCGTAATTTTGATTTGATAACACCAAAGTAATCGAACTTAATCAGCCTTTCGTGTTTATTGGAACGATGTGGGCCGTAAAAACTTGCTATTTAAAAATGTAGGTCACAAAATGTTAAAAATGTGTTGGGAGTCACTGTTATAACATAATTTGTTTTCTGAACTGGTTTTTTTTTCTAAAAATGCTGCATTCGTTTTCACGTTTGGTATTGTGGTGCATAAACAACTTTGTGCATTTATTACACACACACACACACACACACACACACATATATATATAATATAATATAATATAATATATGAAGATAACTGCAGATAACATACGTCAGTAGGAAAGATGCAAAGAGCTTTTTCATTTGCATGGGCAGTATAAAAAACCCTGCTGGGTAGTAGTAGTGGTTTCACTTGCAAGCGGTGAATAACCGAGATTTTTCCTCAGTAAAAACAAGTGAATTTCACGGAATGTTGGTCTTCTGGACTGGTTTCGTTGCCAGCACTCCAGCATCAGTGAATACATTTCCTTGCAGCATATTGCAGGCTGAGGCAAATAAATCTAAAAGAAAGAAAAGCAAAGCAAAATACCATAACTGTAAAAAAAATAAAATTAATAAAAAAATTCTTCTCACTGCTCTGTCATCTTGATGAAAGACCCGCCTGACATTTTCAATAATTTCTTCATCAGTCAGATTCTCATATGGATAAGATGCACCGTGGTTTAAAATTTCCCACAACAATACTGCAAACGACCAAACATCTGATTTTGTTGAAAACTCTTTCTATAACAATTGCTCAGCATATAGATGAATAATTATATATAATCATAACTTATCAAAGTACTCGTCCAAATTATAAAAAAGTAATTCAAAAAAATCATGTCTCGCTTTTACACTGTTACTACTACTACTACTACAAGCTAAGCTCATTACATTACCTTGAACAAACTTTCCCAGGGCATCCATCGTACCGGCACAACGTAATTGTCTTCAACTTGAACGTAATCGCGTGAAAATTCACTCTGCGTCATGCCAAAATCACCAATCTTGACGAAATACCGATCGCCGACCAAACAATTGCGCGTAGCTAGATCACGATGTACGAAATTCAAATTTTCCAGATATTTCATCCCAGAGGCTATCTGAGTGGCCATGTAAACAAGTGTGCCATAACTGTAAATAAAAAATTTCTTTTTGAAAATGAAAGCAATCTGTTACTACATTTAAAATGTTTAGCTAACTATTTACTTTAGCAATTTCTCCTCCATGGAACGAAGAAAATGATTCAAATTGCCGTGACACAAATATTCCATAACCATAAACCAAGGATCTTCTTCCATGTTAATGCCAAGAATATGAACTAAATTACGGTCGGACAACTTGGCAAGTACATCAAATTCCCGTTGAAATGCCTCGCTAAAATGAAACCATCGAAGAAATCAAAATACAACAACCAACGCTGTCAGTAATAATTTGAGAAAAAATCACCAGTTTATTTAGTTATCATTCGACTGATTTATTGTTCAATAAAAGTTCATAATTAAACTGTATTGAAAATATATAGTTAAAGGAAATATGAAATAATAATAAGCAGCAACTATATTACCGCACGTTATTCATGGTTCCACTTCGCAGACATTTCAAAGCAACAAGCTGATGATCATCGTTGCCCTCTGACCACACACAGAGATGTACTTCACCGTACTGACCTTCGCCAATCTTTTCTAAAACTCTAAAATCACTCAACCGTACCAATCTATACCGTGGCATAATTGCCAGTTGTGTGCCTCTGTAAGGTCTAAAAATTAACAGCTTATACACACACACAATCAGAATGGAAATGAAAAGTTTCTGTGAAAAAAATAACCTCGGATCACAGCTGACCAACACCTTCACGTCTGAAGATGCATAATGCAACGAAGGATTATCATAATCTGAGTGCAAACTGTTCGGTCGAGGAACAGTCGCACTGCACGCTTTTGCAGGCTTTACACTATTCTCATTACTTGGTACACAAGTAGATGCAGCACAAGGTGATGAGCAATCATCAGAAGACGACGAATTTTTTTTGTTTGGAAGTAATGGACTCGTTGAAAAACTTTCACTTTGAAGTAGTTCTAAACAATTTAAAAAATTTGAATAAATAAATAAATAATAAAATGAAATGAAATGAAACGGACCAGTTGAATGACATGGATGATGATGAGATGGCGGTTGTTTTGCCGGAAGAGAGAAATCAACAACTTTGCTCAGGGTACAGTTTTCAGAATCAATCACATAAAAATTACTGCGCATATTGGCAGTTTTATCATGACCAAAATACGGCGCCCATGATTCCTCGTCAGAAAGCACTTTCATCTGGCCAGTCTTCAAATCGACTATGATATGTTCTGGCCGTTGGGGTGACTTCAAACCTGAATATGCCGGTGATGACAATTTTCTCTGCCTCTGTCGTACAGCTAACAAAGCTATCACAACGACAAATATAAAACAGCCGCTCAATATGCCTAAAATTTAATCAAATTTAACACTGACATTTTGTATACCATTGACAACACAAATGTACAAGTCGAACTCACCCACAATGAGGAAAATGTACTCCACAGACAGAGCACCAACTGGAGCAATGACAAAATTATTAACTGCTGTTTCGTCAACTTGAAATTCTTTCCCTTCAATTACAACACACACACACACACATATATATATATATGATTTTAAAAAATCATTACAACGCATAATTCATACTGCAGTCAATAGTTGTATCATTATTATCAAAATGACTTAAACCAGTGGTTCTCAAAGTGTGGGTCGCGACCCACCGGTGGGTCGTGAGCAGATTTTGGGTGGGTCGCGTAAAACATTAAAGTAAGGGGCGGGATGGTCTTTATGTTCATTAAAAAAGTTTTACTCATCGAAAAATGTTGGATGAACAATTATACTTTGATTCAGTTACCGATTACCTGAGAATCACTATTTCTGTCTGGTTTCTCACAGCACCCCGATGTTGTGGGTACTGGCATATCCACAAAGGCGGATGAATAATTAATCGATTTGTGTGAAGTTTATTCGTTTAAAATGAGTTTTAATCGTGAAAGATTAACACAGTTTTGACTATCAGTTTAAAACACATATTCAACTGTTTCCACCGCAGCATTAAAAGTGCTGCTTCCTTTTACTACTTCGTACATGTGCGAAACTGGATTTTCAGCAATATTGGAATGAAAAGCAAATTTTGAAATAAGCTACAATTATCCAACATCTTGCGTCTAAAACTAACACGTATTAGTGTGGACATCAAAGAAGTCATCAATCAAAACAGAAAACAAGCCCATTTGTTCGCGAACACCCCATTATGCACTTAACTAATAAACTTATACATTATAATTAGGTGTATTCATTAAAAAATTTAAAAGTATTAAACTCATATTTGTTATTTAACCCCCTTGCCTTTTAAAATATGCATTGCAAGTCGGTGGGTCGCAAAAAATTGCCGTTTTCTACAGTGGGTCGTAGCCCAGAAAAGTTTGAGAACCACTGAATTAGACAATGAGCCAATAAAATAGCGCGTTCAACGACCAGTAAGAAAACGCGGTGAAAATTTTACCTGAACTGGACCATCCCTTTGTTTCATTGTATTCCGTTTTGTTGTGTTCTATGGCCTATTAATAAAGAAAATACAAATGCATAATTATCAACTTGTGTTGATGATAAAAAAAAACATCCTTATTCAGCTTGCTGGATAAAATCAGTTTGTAACAGACGGCCAGGTGCTCAGTACGTTGCGGTAAGAAATCTTAAACATCACTCATTCCAGAAACGGCAGAGAGAGAGAGCCGCCACTGCAAGATACCGATCGGTAGAAAGGAGTCTTGTAATACTTGATCATCAGAAAGACTATGGTGGTTGTTTGGGTTGTTGATTTTGGTGTGTGTGGTGTTTGGTTAGTGGTCGGTTGCGGTGTGATTTGTCACAGTGTTTGTCGATAGCGCGTTTTAATAAAAACTTTAATCGATTGTGTTGTTGTGGTTGCAGTTTATTATCCTGAATGCCTTCGTCGAAGCGCGGAAGAGGTCCAAATGTCAACACAGATTGCAGTGACGGGGGAATCCTCCCGAGACGGAGGCATACCCGCCAGCCTCTACGGAAAACACGTTAATTTGTTAGCTCGTTTTTTTAAATAATTTTATGTTTATCAGTGTAAAAATGAATAAATCAATAATTTTCAAAAGCATACATTTAATCTTGTAACAAAAATTTGCAAAATAGTTTTACTGTTTAATTTTCTGAAGAAACCCAATCTACATGTAAATGTTAATATCTAATTCAATAAATGAAAATAATTTAAAAAAAATTAAATTTTAATTTAATGTTTTCAGTTTTCGATAACATTATTTATTATATCATTAAGTTTTGATTTATGATTTAAATGTACTTCATTGCATTTACACAATTAAAATGGCTTACTGTACTCTCTTAATTTCTTTTTTTGTATGGCAGTTTTCATTTGAGCGTTCTGTATAATGAACAAATCAAAGAATAATAATGAGGTAATAAAATATTTTCAGCTAACCCTAATAGGATTAGTTTAACTGTTTCATTTAATTTTCATTATTTATGATGTAAATATAGTTTTAATAAAAGAAAAATTTATAAAAAATGTAAAATTATTAAATGCATTCTGTTGTTTATATAAAGCTGTTATTGCTTAATGACGCACATGTCAAAGCCGTTTTTATTTTAAGAGTGAGGTTTCGAAAGGAAAACTTCGATTTTCTGTCGTTTGCTCAAGTAATATGAATCGTAGTATGGAAGCTCATGCTATGCTACAGTAATTGATTAAAAGTTTAATGTGATTCAATTTTGCTTTTCCATAGTCGTTTTGTTTCAGAAAGAAAGGCTTTAATGTTCGTTCATTTGGATCTGGTTCTCAGGTAAAACTTCCCGGCCCATCGCCTACTGCTCACAACATTTACAGTTTTTCTACACCGTATGAAGAAATTTACAAAGACTTAGTTGCAAAGGACAAAAATTTGTATGGTTTTTGAAAGCTCTATTGATTTATCTATTTCATTGTTATACAACTATTCGCAGGTATACACAAAATGGTTTATTAAATATGCTTGATCGAAATAGAAGAGTCAAACCGCATCCAGAACGATTTCAAGAATATAAAGGGCTGTCTGATGTTATTATATGTTGCGAAGAACGTGTTTACGATCAAGTTTATGAATGTAATTGGTTTCATCATTTTTTTTGAATTTAGGTTACGTATTAGAAGGAAAAGGAAGATAAATGTTTAAATTTTATACCGACATTCAATCTTTTAGATGTATGAAAGCTTGTTTTATAGGTTAGCATATAAACTTATATAGTCGTACTATGTACATCCAATGCAATGACTTAAAACATCAACAGTGTTGTTAGATTAGGTGAAGGCTAGTTTGTTGCTGGGACAGTTTATTTGAAGAAATGAAAAATATAGATGGTAATGATCATGACAGAAATTAGTGAAACTATTTTTTCTATATTTTGTTAATTGCTACAATACCTGCATAGTTCTACACTTTTTAGAGCATGGTTTGGATTTTTAGGATTCGTGTTCAATACAGTAATAATTTTAATAGTAAGTAAAAATTCGCGAGGCTATTCAGTTTTTTCTCTGAAAACATCACAAAATTTTAAACTACTTTTCAGTGTTCACTTATGATTTGTATTGATTTTATGTAATTGTAAAATACTGGGAAAATAAAATGACGATAAGTATTTTTGTATTACAGTATGCTCGAGATAATGAAGTTCCTATTTTGAAATTAATTTGTTTAAGTCGTATGGATGTTTTATTGCCACCTGTTTTTGTGAAAAAGCGGCACATTTTAAATAAGAACGTTGGTTATGAAGAATGAGCATGTATATACATATACATCGATTATATGCATATATTTTTTCATTATCTGTGTAACACAGACATAAATGTGTGAACTTTTCAATGTTAATTACACAGAGATGAATAATTGTAAAAATTTCTTTGAACTCCTGAACTTTAAATGGCAGGTTAATTTGTAATCATAAAGCTGAAATGGGAACAACTTTTCTACTTTAGTCTGTTATTTTAAGTGTGAGAAAACATTTTTTAAAGAATTTTCTCTTTAAGCTTACTATAAATGAAGAAGAGCAGTTTTCGATAATAAAAAGTAATTTGTGGTTGTACTGATTTTCATATTCAGTAGAGTAAAGAATTCTTATAAAGCTTATCAAATTTACCGAAAAAACTGAGAATCATTTTTTATTATTTATTTCAGAAATGTTATGGTTAGTTAAATAGTAAATAGTTTAAAAACGATATTTAAAGTGATATGTCGAATTATAAGAAGAAATATTTGATAGCACAGAAATAGATGTGCACATGTAATAAAATTTTACTTAAACTTACGGCAGAAATAAATAATTATAATAGCTGAAGTATTTATAAAATTATGCAAGAAATAGTTTAATTTTTGTGATAAAATATACGGATATTTAAATGGTGAAAGATATTTTATAAAAATAAAATAATTATTTTTTGATATTTATAGTTTTGATGAACACTGAAATGGAACATTGTCATCTTGTACATATCATTAACATAGACATTCGGGATAATCATGAAGAAGCCACCTGTGGAGCTCTTCTATTTTGCCATTTATGCACTTTGGTAAAGAAAATTTTTACTTTACAATTAAATCAGTTCCTTAAATTAGATAAAGTTGCAAATTATAATGAAATGATTAATAACATAATAGCAGTAGAATTGTTTTATTAAATTATACATTTCTTATATTTTATATTTGTATAATGTTTTGTATCTGTGTAAAAATATATGTTATTTAAAAGTTTAAAATTTATTTAAATAGAATGATTATGTAATATTTTTTTGTTAATACAATTTTAGTTGGAAAAGTCTGCAGATTTGGACAATGAAATTGAAGAAATTCTTTCAAATTTTGAAAACATCTGCAAACGAACTATTCTGCATACTGTTTGTTTTCTTTGAATAAAAATATTATTTTTATTTTTAAGTTTTGATATTGTCATCAGATAATTTTTATTTATTTATTTTGTTTTATATGTGAATAAAAGAAAAGAAAAACAGCTTTGCTTTGCTTTGCTAGATTTTAAAACAAATTTATTTGCAACGTTTATTTGATCATTGCAGCATGTTGATGCTGATATTAAATGAATCAATTTTTAATTATTGCATATTGTGCAGCTTGCATTGAAATGCAGTTTTGTTGCCAGCGTAAAATTTAATCAAACAAGAAAATGAATGTTGTAAGAAAATAATGGAAAATATTAATTACACTGTATTATTTTTTACATGCCGTTAATATTATTATATTATTGAATGATGTAAATAGCAGTTATTGTTTTATTTAAAAAATTTTATATAAAAGAAAAGGTAAAATTTCATTTCGACATAACGTAGTGAAAGAGTCAATTTTGTCAAAGTTGAAAAACAAAAAGCAAACTTTTCCCCTTTCAGTCTAGATGGAAACAGTTGGTCATGAAACATAATTATTCATTTTTTCTTAAACTTCTGCAACACTTTGCCCGTCTTTTTCAAATCCTCCTTGATAATCCGATTCGCATCAGACACAAGTGATTTGTAATCATTGAAATCTTTCACCGTCGAACACAGCTCACCTCTGACGTCGTCCAACTGCTGCTGAAGTTGTTGAACCATTTGTTGCAGATGTTTATTCTAAATAAAGAGGAAAAAAACAAACAAACAAACATCANCACAGCACCCCGATGTTGTGGGTACTGGCATATCCACAAAGGCGGATGAATAATTAATCGATTTGTGTGAAGTTTATTCGTTTAAAATGAGTTTTAATCGTGAAAGATTAACACAGTTTTGACTATCAGTTTAAAACACATATTCAACTGTTTCCACCGCAGCATTAAAAGTGCTGCTTCCTTTTACTACTTCGTACATGTGCGAAACTGGATTTTCAGCAATATTGGAATGAAAAGCAAATTTTGAAATAAGCTACAATTATCCAACATCTTGCGTCTAAAACTAACACGTATTAGTGAGGACATCAAAGAAGTCATCAATCAAAACAGAAAACAAGCCCATTTGTTCGCGAACACCCCATTATGCACTTAACTAATAAACTTATACATTATAATTAGGTGTATTCATTAAAAAATTTAAAAGTATTAAACTCATATTTGTTATTTAACCCCATTGCCTTTTAAAATATGCATTGCAAGTCGGTGGGTCGCAAAAAATTGCCGTTTTCTACAGTGGGTCGTAGCCCAGAAAAGTTTGAGAACCACTGACTTAAACAATTTTACAAAAGTAAAAAGCATTTCATCTTTAAAATTTTGATAATCAAAAAATTTGGTATAATGAAACATAACATTTTCATTACCAGATTCAGAGGAATGTCTATTGCTTGCAAACACTTTCACATGGTCAGTTATGTTTTCAACTAGTACATCTAAAAAAACATACATATATTAAAAAAAATAATTTATATCTATTATAAAATAATTAAACAACAATATGAATTAAAAAAATTCAGCAATAATATTTAAAATATGCAATAAAAAAGATATTCTATTCTAAAAGAATTTTTTGTTATTTTCTTTATGTTTGCTTTCTTGTTACTCTTGTGTTATTTGAAATGTTTGTAAGCTACGACTATTAGATTTTGAAATGCACGAATAAAAAAAGCACTTTTTTACGTCACGCAATTTGACTGCACATTATGCATAAAATATCTGCAACAGCTTTACACATTATCTGCTAATAAGTAACTAATTCTGAAAATTCGCTCATCAGAAAAAAGTGAAACACCATTCATCACAGAAATAAATAAAACTGTTGACAGTTATAATTAAGGGAATATACTGCTTGTTGTTGTTGTTGTTGGTGTTGTTCCATTCCATTTGTCAACAAACACAAACACTGATAATAATTAATTGCTTGTAAAAATAGTAGCAATAAAAAGTATTATATATCCTGTATATTACCTGATGCAAATTGAATTTCACTTATCAAAAGCATTTTTGAGGAGAGTTCAAAGCTGAGCTTGACGAACTGGGCCACTCGAGGACGTGTGGGAACAACGAGCCAACCGGAAGCACGTTCTACAGATATTGCAAACAGTGAAAACTTACAACAGCGCAAACAAGCAAGCAGAAGTTGTTTGTCAAAAATAAAAAAAATAAATGCAAAAAAAATGACTGACTCACTTGAGGAGTTTGGATCTGGTCGAAGTGCTTCGTTTTGTACTTCCAAGAAACGCCTACCATCAAAGCTGAACAAAACAGACAATTTGGAAAAAGAATTATGGGCATCAGAAACGTGGATGGAAACGGCGCTGAAATTGCGCAGTTGATCGAATGAAAAGACCATTTCAATCGTCGAACCGGGTCCGGAACTTTTCCAGCCAACCCACGGATAAGTGGAAGAAGACAATTTGTATTGATTGGCAACGTTGGTGAAATCATCAGCTCCACCAATATGACCATCAGTCAACTGTCCGACACCATGCCGAAGGACACCATTCGTATCTTGTACACCGTCGTAAGTTTTATCAGTGAAATCTGTGTTCTCATCAAAATCACCCTGAGGTACAGAGTAAGCAACAACGCCTTCTAAAAAGAAAAAATAATAATAAATAATCACAGTATATATATATATATATAGAATTTTGCATAAAAAGCGCCGCCCGCTCAAGTGTCCAACAATCTTCAATTTGATCAACAGATCAAAAATAAGCAAAGAATAATAACAAAGCGCCTGGCACCAGAGCAACCAACCTCTCTCTCTCTCTCTCTCTCTCTCTCTCTCTCTCGGTAAGCAAAACAAACACTGCTATGCTCAGTAAGCAATATTTCAACAATTGCAAAGCAAACAACTTCAGATCAATTTAGGAAAATTCCCACGATGGGATTCAATACACAAAAGCACGTATACACATTAGCAATAAAGCTTTTCAATGAAAAAAGGATAAACTTATTTCCCATTTTCACAAAACACACACACACACACATGCTTGTTGTGTGCATGGATTAAAAAAAAAGAAATTGTCGTACCTTGATATTTGCAGCCGTATAATTCCAATCGCATGCACACTGTACGGGGATATTTTGAAAAAGGTACAAAACGTACCCGGGAAGCAATAACAGGTGAATCCAAAATAATCTTCACGGCAGTGTTTGTATCAAAATTAGCCTTTATAAGCTGAAACAAAATTTTAAAAAATCAATGTTGAACACTGAGCTAAATCATTTGACATTTCAACCATGACACAGATTTCTTCTTTTTATTATAGAGAATGAATAAAAAAATAATTTATTTCATCAAGTTTTATCAAATAGCTCAAACAAAACGCATTAATTAATCTACATGCAACAACACATTCAATGAAATTTCTTTATCATAATCTCCATTGACATTTATTAAGACTATTTAAAAAAATTCAAAAATAATAAAATATGATGGACAAAATGCAAATAACTGCTCTTCTCATTTTTTGTACATGATGCATCAGAATTTCATCAAGTAACTAACTATTATTCTGCTAGACTTCTCACTCTTTGAATACAAAGTAAAACAAAAACATCTCATCAGGCTAATTAATAAAATAATAAACGTGAAAGAGACGTTTTGATGAAGCTTTTTTGTCAATGATGGCAAATTAGCCCGCTGTGAGGAAAAGATACAGTAATAATAATTGGTGGTCAATCAGTCCGCTGACTGGCGCCACCCTTGCCGGGTCATCATAACCTCGTCCTGCTTTGTCCACTGATCAAGAATGCAGATTAGCCAAGAATAGCGGTATCAAAAAGCAGCCGCCAATAGTTGAAAAAACGTGATTTTTACAAAATGATTTGCCTGTCTTATATTATTCAGTTCGACAGGAAAAATTTTTTTTTCATCCCATTGTACTTGTGCAAACCCACAAGTACAAAAATTGAATTATTATAAAACCTTTCATAAAGGATGCACTTTTATCAATCGTGAAAATTGGGTAAATGGAAATTTAAACAAAGCTGATACTGATGAAATCATTATAGCTTCGTGAGAAAAAAAAATAAAATCACGCATTAAGAACAGCAATTAATCCATTTCATTCATCAAATTCTCTTCTATTTATAATTAAAAAAAAAACTCATTTCACTTTCTTTCCACTACTGCATTTACTTCATTATCAAATTATATTTTAAACCTTAGGAAAATATTTGAAAAAAAGTTTCTCAAATTAAAGCTACAACTGAGCTGCTTGTTGTTGTCATTCTTGCCTCTTTCATCGACTGAACTGTATAAAATTTAATTTAATTGAATTTAAAATAATACAAACTTCATTTCGCTGCTGATCTTTGTAGCGTATCCATTGATCACCACGACCAGGTCTCCAATATTCGAGTATGTAATGAAGAGGATATTCTTTGCCATGACCGCCGCCGAACCTTCCCTGAGTTTCAACGGCGGTCAAAACGTGCAACTGCTGCAAGTTCACTTCCAGATACTCGTATTGGGTTTCGTCAATCTGCGTCCTCGGGCACCAAGCCCCGCCTGCATTGTCGGTTCGAATTCTGAACAAAAGAACAATAATACATTAACTATATATACAGGAAACAATCATGACAATAAACTGTGTGTACGTGCACACACACACACACACACACACACACACACACACACACACACTAACTACTACTACTATGGTTATAATGAATGCAACACGTAATTGAATGAAAACTTTTCCAATTTTAACACTAATAGCTTAACAGCAGCTGAAAAAATGAACCACAATATCCAGAGCCATGTGCAACAGCACTCATTAAAGATGAAAGCATTGTACACTGCAAGCAAGCGTCGATCGATCAGAATACCATCGTAAATAATAACAATAATAATAATAATAATAATAATAAATCCATTTTAGTTAACTGGATCATATGAAAATCCCGTTAACAAAAGAAAAGAAAAGAAAAGAACAAAGATGTAAAACTAAAGCTAACCGATATGTAGTAGAAAAGAAAAAAACAATAATAAAAAATATATATATATGAAATGAAATAAAAGAATTACAAACGAAACAAAGCTCTCACCTGGCGTATTGGGCGCCAACGCTAGCTTCATCGAAAGACGAACTTGCACTTATATCCTGATCCAAAATTGCACCAGATTCCATACCAAGTGCATCATAACAACCACCTGAAAATTAAAATGAAAATTTTGAAAAATTATAGACAATTTTAAAAGAAAAAAACGGCAATAACAATAGCACCACCACCATCTATAACAATAGCATAAACAACAACAACAATAAAATAGAATGTAATTTGTTAGTTAACATAATTTTTATGTTGATGATGAGAGATTTAACTCAAAAATATAATACATATGAAGAAAATGAAACACATTTTCTCCAACCACTTCTTGATCATCAATTTGTATGTAGTACTACTTATTTTACCCACGCAAAAGACAAAAAGCACCTGACATGAGCAATATAGCAAGATAGACTTTTTGGAGCCGACTCAAAGAAGAAATCAAGCCAGAATAGAATAATTGTTATTCTTTTGGGCATTTGCTGCGTGCAGCAGGTGGAAATTCAGCAGAAACTAACAGTTGAGAATTAACTGATTGACAAAATCAAACATTTGCCAAAATTTTACATGCCATGCAGCTTTATTTTTATCTGGAATTAATTCACTGGACGGGAAATATTTAAAAAGCAATTTATCAAACCAAATATGAGCGACTGAGAATAATTCATTGATATAATTGAAAAATTACGCAGTCTATAAATTGGTGATTTATCCTTGTAAATAAACATTTCAACTTTTAACAATACTCACATTTTTTATAAACACAAATAACAACAACAATATTATATATAACATGACCTTTCTCATTATTTTTTGTTTGATAAGAAAAACCAAAATTGAATATTAGAAAATTACAAATTTTCATTATTAAAAAAAAATAAAAAAGAGAAGGATGCGGTAGGACAGTCAGCGGCTAGTGCAACGGTATCAAATGAAGCATACTTGACAACCGTGACGGACATTAAAAGGGCGCTGACCTGTACATATTATCTTTCACCAGCTCTCAAAGCGCAACAAAATATGCTGCCAACTTGCAACTAACAACAAAAGCAACAACAAACCATGCAATGCATCATCACCACCACCACTACCAACATCAACAACAATCATAATCATAATCATAATGAAGTTAGTCTGTTCAAATAATTCTTATTGAATCAATTCAATTTGTAGTTTAATTTCATATTTGATGTACTAGATATGTGCATTAGTACATATATATACATATTGGCATAAAATAAAGTCATCGTCACTAGGTTTCCCTGATGATCAAAATTTAATTTTCAAAGCAATTAATAAAATTAAAACAAACAAACAAAATACATGAATAAGCAATTCTATATTACATATGAATAAATGCTTACCAAGATCCAATGCCAAACATAACCGAAAAGTTTCAAGAAGTAACAAAATGTTAAATGAGCATAGTTGGGACACAATTCCACTGGAACAAGCACCGAATATTTTTGTAATGGTGATCATGGCAGACGACCAAGCGAACTAACCAACGCTGTCTATATATCAACAACAGTGCTTCTCTTAACTTGCACTTTTTCGTAACAAAGCTGAAAAAAGAAAAAGAGAAACATCAACATTATCATTTGACCTGAATAAAGCTTAATAATGATAAAATAATAAGAAGTGGAAAAAAGGTATAATAAAAAACGCAAAAAAGAATAAGTAACAATGGAAAATAAAAAATGCACAACGGAATTATGGAATTATTTTTTTCCAAGCTGCCCATCGTGACTGCATGACGTTGACCAGCTGCACAGAGATGTGCATGCAACTGACCATATCCAAAATAGCCATACACAAAAAATAACAGTTGGAAAGCGGTATAGAATTGCGGACGACAGGCGCCACCCATCGCGTCCATTTACTGCATGGTCATCGAGCAGCAAATGACCGTTGATTGGCGTCGACCTCTCTCTCTCTCTCTCTCTTTTTCTTTACCTTTTTTATTCCTGCTTTAGTGTGCGCGCGCGCGCAGTAATGCTCATGTCTGTCACTATTCTATGCATTTTCTGTCTCTCATTATTTTTCAACTTATTCAGGCAACACAAGCAGATCGAGAAAGTGAAACGCACAAAGGAGAGGAGGGTCAATTTCACCAACTGACCAATCAAATTATATTTTAAGCCAGTAGCGCTGCTAGCTCACCTCGTGACTGACCAGTTAGTTGATGATCATCATTGGTGTTCTGCTCTCCTCGTAATCAATTTCAAAAATTTTTTTAAATTAATACTGAACCACAAAACAAATGTTCTGTGATATGCTAAAAAAATGTTCCATAGGACGGACGAATTTTGAAACTGTGATAAAAAACTAAATGTTAAACACCAACTACTTACAACATTCTACTACAATCGCTCTCCTCTTTGACTGGTCCAGTGTTCATGCCTGCATGTCATCCGAGATGAATAAACTTGTCAATTACAAATATATTATGTTTAATAAATCATATATATACATACATACATGACAAATATATTTGACATGCAGCTCAAATTCATGAATGCTAGAAAAATGATCCAACTGTCTGTCCATCTGCAGCTTGAAGTAGGCATGAAATTTTCAAATATTCCTTCTTGGTCTCTCCTCTCAATTTATAATCACGTGTCAATTCTTTTACATTCCCACTAGATTTGATACGCAATATTGCGTAATGGATAATTTTCAAATATAAACTAAATTCAAATGTAAAAGTCATTGCCATTGAATAAATTGAATGTATTCTTTCTTTTTATCTTCGTAAAAACAAATTCATCTGATAATTGATGAGATTGAAAAGAAAAATGAAATTTATTACCTTTTCTCAAATAACTGTACTTTGGTTTAATGGAGAACAGTTGGAAAAAAAAACAGTAAAAAACAGAAGATATTCACAATGTTGTGGACAATTTTCCCAACAAAAACAAATAGCATTGCATTATTAATTGTAGCTGCTGAAAAGTCGAAATCAAAAAAGGAGAACAAACAAACAGTGCAACATTATAGATTATGCTCTTCACAAAACAATGAAAAAACACATTAAAACTGTGAAAAACTTGCAAAACAACCAAATTAAAAAAAATTATTTAGTTCTCTTTTTATCAAGCTAACCACACCCTTTTTTGGCAACAAATAATAATAATAATAATAATACCAACAAATAATAATGATGATGATGAAAGTGAAAAAAAATTCAAACAAGCAAAAAGAAGCATTAATGGTTCGCTCAAAACAGGATGATAAGCCAAGAGAAGGTGTCGATCAGTCGGTTGGTCGGTCGGTCAGTGATGGCGGTTACGTTGGACTGGCTTTGCATTTTTCGAGCAACAAGCAAGCAAGCAAGCAAGCAAGCAATCAGACAAACAACATTAAATTCTGTCATTGTCAATCGACCATCACACACGTCTCGTGTCAACTGATTTCTCGTTGTTGTAAAAATTCCCTGCCAATTCACTCATTACACACACACTGTTGCAACGATGAAACAACAAATAAATAAACCAATTAAAATATAATTTAAA
Source organism: Trichinella papuae (assembly GCA_001447755.1). Classification (NCBI taxonomy): domain Eukaryota; kingdom Metazoa; phylum Nematoda; class Enoplea; order Trichinellida; family Trichinellidae; genus Trichinella; species Trichinella papuae. Next base: position 104,176 of record JYDO01000121.1, on the reverse strand, counting down.
AAAATTAATTAAAGACACTGCTCACTCTTTTCTTGCGGATATAATTTCAATATTTAAAAAATTATAATGATAATATTAAAAAAAAAGACAACTGTGAATAATGCAAAATATATACATCCTATTTCTTCATAGGATGAGAAATGAATTTGTTATTTATAAAATAAAAATACTTCAAAATTATGGACGCTTTAAAAATTTTGCTCATCCCACTTGAGACACTGCTGTTGCAGCAGTGCGCGTGTGTTTCGTTTTGCAACTTGTCTTCAGCTCCACTCAACCGCTCTATCTATCCTCTTCTCAACCTCAATGCAACTGATAAATAGCATCAAAACTGCAGCACGATGGCTGACGTCTGCTTCTTTTCCCAACAAATGCTTTATTCACTTTGTTCCATATCTTTTTTTTTTATAATTGCGATTATCTGGAAAAAATTTTCCCATCCAAACATGCTCACTATATCATTGTGGCTCTGATTCTAGCTAGCTACCCATTCTTTGACAACACGAAAACATTTTAAATTTTAAATTGAAAAAAAAAAACAATATAGCAAACTGTTGTTTCCAAAAATTTGATAATACAAAAAGAGGAGGAGAAAACTGAATAACAGTTGTCGAATTAATTACGTATATATATAATCAGTATCAAACTAGTAGTAGTATCATCTGTATTGAATTGGATTGGATTTGATAATCTTAACAACAACGGAAAGAGGATATGCATTCAACTCTTATTATGACGGTAACAACAATAGCAGGCAACCAGGTGGTGGTGGTGATGATGCTATTGAGTGAAGCCAAACAGTGAAAACAAACAGGTGTAGAGGATGAAGCTAGGGCAAGATTACGCAAGCATAAAAAAAAGAGCAAGCTAAAAATCCAGTCTAATTCCAACACCTGTCCGCCAGTCTAATAGAATCTAGTGTCACAATCTCAACATCGGCTCAAATTGGACGACCGTCTTTTCACAGTCATTCATATTCATATTCATATTCGAGGTCAACATTGAAAGGATTGATGCAAAGAGAAAAAACGCGTTGGCACCCAGCAGATCTAGACGACCCAGTGAACTTCAATGGAAACTTGTCCCCAATTGATAATGATGGATGGATGAATGAATGAATAAATGAATGAATGAATCAAATCAGTCAAAAAGCGCCGACACTGCAAAGCAGCAGCAAGTAGCAACAGTCACTGGACACTCCGATGACCGGCTGGTGCAATGTAACTCAAAAAATTTTTTTCAATCATAACACTGCAAATTTGCATAATTAAATTTTTTCTCCTAAGATTCAGAATAATTGCAAATAAATATCAGAATAGTCATTCACAAGTAGAACAAGCAGTTTAAACAAAAAAAAATAAAATAAAATAAAATAAAACTAGAACACTGAAATCGAACGGTTTTAATTCAACATTTTAAAGGATGCTTTCCCGCTGTGCAAAATGTTCAAAAAATATGTGACATATGCAAGGTTTGAAGAAAAGAAAAAAAATTAAGAAAATTGCACGCATTTTCATCATTGATTTAAATAAAGAATTCGTGTAATTGAACTGTGCATGGTTTTGATATGGTTGATTTTGAATGTGACACTGAAATTATATAAATTGCAATCAAATCGCTTGCTCAGCAGCACAAGCATAAAATTAATTAATCAACGAAATGTGAAGTTGTTCAATTCAAAAAAATCTGCATAAACAACCATGCTCTCTGACAATTTATTACAATTTTCCAAATGACATTTTTGAATAAATGAAATTTGAAAAAAAAAATGAAATAATTTTATCCAGCTCATTTTAATTTTTTCTCATCTTTATAAATTTTTAAAATTCAATTTTGCATACATGCATACACAATCAAACATACAAAACATACCGATGAATATCAATTAAACGTTGCTGAAAGCCAAAAAGAAATGCTAGTGTGGTCGGTCAATGAACACAGTGGCAAAACATTAAAAGTTATCCAACGCAGCTGACGGTATTTTTTTGCTTTTTTTAGCACAGCGTTTTGTTCGAAAAGCTGATTTATTGCGTGCGTGTCCAGCAAAAGCAAATGCTACCAGCACCACCACCACTACTACTACTACTACTATTACACAAATTTTCAGCTATCAGATTGGGCAAGAAAATGTGACACATTTTCACCGGACATTATAAATTTTTTTTTTGGTTTAAAAGCAATAAAAATTTTGAATGAAAACTTCTTCCAATCATAATGATGATGATAATAAGCATAGAAAAAAGAAAAAAATTACAACAAATAAAATGCAACAATATTTTTTTCTCATTTCTTTTTTTATGTATCAATTATTTCATTTTCAGTTAAACGAAAAGAACAATTGGCGTTGGTGTCAGTGGAAAAATAAATATATCTCTACAAAACAGCTTTTACGATGAATCATTTAGCTGCTGCTGCTATACCAACTGGCACCACCAGTTGCTTGCTTATTATATCAGACGGCGGCATTCACCACCACCACCACTGTCTGTTTCTCAAGTGGTCACAGCACTAAGAGATGGAATTTTTTTTTTCATTTTCAAAAAAGAAAGAAGCAAAACAATGTTTATCTAATAAATATTTAAAAAAGCATAATGTATAATTAGGGTTAGATGTAGATGTTGAACTGAAATTCTTTGTTCACTTTTTCACTAATATAGAAAAGAATATTTTCTCAAACAAATTAGCATTCAGTCAGCCAATGGTGTGTTGTTGTTGATTGATGCACAAGCATAGAGCAGAATAGATTTTCAACGACAAAACGACGGAATTCAGTTTGGCCCAGGCAGTTTGTGTGTCAGTGTTCATTTCGATCATTGGTTCTCAATTAGAGACATCATGCGCAATTGGTGTCGAATAATACTATTGACATGGATCAATCCTGAAACTTGCAAGGAAGAAAAATTACCACCACCAGCTAACTAATCCATATAGCCTACAAAGCCATCTTGACACGATCTTCATGCACTATTGCTACTTGGTTGAACAATAAACAAACTTTCAGGAGATGACCCGCTCGACACGATGACACTAGTTTTAATAAAATATTTGTTGGAATATTATTAATCCACCACCAGCAAGACAAACACATCTATTATTATTATTATTATTATTATTATAAATTTATAAAATGAAAAATTTGTTAAAAGAGAAAAGCATTGTTAGAAACTAGAAATGCTAGCCAACATTTTGTATAATTAAAGAACACACCCAAAAGAGAAAAGCTTGCACTTGTTTTGGACAAGTGTTGTAAAAATTGTGTTGTAAACAAACATGTTTTCAGAAAAGTAAACAACCAAAATCAATGGATTACAATAATGATTTCAGTCAACTTGCAATGAATAATAATTATTTGAATATTATTTCTTCAATTTAGCACAATAAAAATCATTAAACAATAAAGAAAGATGTTGAGATTCACTTTTCAGCCGCGCTGATCAAGATTAAAGGAAAAAAAAAAGCTTTCAACCAAAAATTTGACCAACAACTGCTGGCAGCTAACACTAGAGCTTGATGACCACACTACAAACCGGCACTGAATAAAAATAAAAATAAGAAAAGTAATAAAATTGCGCACAAACAAACAACTGCGTCACAATTGATATTCACATTTCGCAATAATCGTTTCCATTTTCAACAACTGTTGGAACAAAATTTAGGCTCCACTCAGCTTTATCTATTCTTTTTTTTTTTTTCAAAATTCAAAAAGCTGACAACTGTCATAGCTTTTCTAATAAGCTTTTTTCTTATTTTACAAACACCTACACGACATTAATTTTGCAAGTTGAAAACAATTTTGCAAACATTAATCATTATCATAAAAATTGAACGTCTGCTTTTCTCAAGGAAAATTAATTTCACAAACCACAAGGTTCAAAAAAGAACACTGATCTGATCTGATCTGATCTGATTTAGTAATTTTCAATAATTTTTAATAATAAATTCAATTATTGAAAGAAAGGAAAAAATTATTATTCCGTACATCAATTTAAAAAAAAAAAAATACCAATCTGCAATACTTCTTTTTTCACATTTGTGAATAAATTCACCATTGGTTTACAGCAGCAGCAGCAGCAGCAATACAAAAGGTCAAAGTCATCATTGCCAACAATTGTAAAAGGAACAGTTCCTCTACAATCGAGACTAACTGACGACGGAAGAATACAACGCGCAGGTAATTATGAATAAATAGTATTTTCCCAATGGATCGAAAATAATAAATATAACCTATACAAAAGATGAAAAAAAAGGAAAACCAACCGACAATTATTATTTATTGTTGAAAAAAGAAAAAGAAAAAGAAATAAATATTGCTTCAGTTTAAAGAAATGAAGAATATTGCAGGATGCAACAATCGGCTGACAAAAACAGCGGTCAGTTTAGTGATCCGTGACTTGAAGTGGATGCCGGACAATTGGATAAAGCCGCCAAAATTCAATGCAAAGTGCAGTGGACAAGCAGAAACCTTTGATGAATAATCGATGACCAAGTGGGAACAGGGACGCTGATCGACGGCTGTGAATGTCCGTCCATCCATCTGACGCAAACAACCAACACCAGAAGGTTCCCCACCCATCTCGCCCACGCATGCAACTACAATCCATTCAACAGAAAATAATTCAGACAATTCAATGTACCTACTATCTCGCTTCCTCATGCATCAATCCATTCCATCCAATGGTGAAAATACAACGCAACATTTTCAACAATCACTTTTCCGAGTAATTATGATCATCAACTGATTAATTATTACTGTAATAATAAAATTAGCATAAGGACAGACAGACAATATGCACCAAATAAATCACCATTATTATTTAAAATGTACATTATATGGAAAATGAATGACTGTGAATGAATAAATGAATAATGTCGACAATAGAAAGTGAAAAAAAAAATTTTTTTTTTCTTACAAACAACTTCAAAATTTCTGCCATTGATTTAAAACAAACGACCGACGATAATAACGCGATAGCGACTAAAGAAGAAGAAGAAGAAGAAGAAGCAGCAGCAAATGGAACAATTTTCTGCGTCAACGTAATTATCATCAAAAGCAACTACAGGCAATGCATCCATGCAATCGTATTTGCTGTTGTTATTATTACTGCTGAAGCAACCAAGCGTCCCAAGTCCTGTATCACAACACTAATCATGGTCAATCAATCGATTTTTGACCAACTATACACAACATCCAGCCCGCATGCAACAATATCACAGAACAACAACATCATCTTTATATATATTTTTTTTTCTTCCCTCTCCATGCGGATAAAACAACTAAAGTAGACAATGGAATAATTTCATGCAGGATGTACAAGCAAAAACAAAACTTCCTATCGCACAGAGTATTAGAAAATAAAAACATTTTCCTGATGTATTATTAATTTTATTTCTCTTTTGAAACAACTATTTATTCAATTCATTATACTTGTTAAAAGCATTTTATTAAAAATTTTGAAAAAATCATACGTGAAAATTGAATTTTATTATATTAATAAAATTTTCTTTGATCCGGTCAATCTACTATCAAAAGATGCTTGAAAAAGACAATCTCGAATTCAATAAATTTCATATGATCTATCTACATTAAGAAAAGTCTTTCTTTTCTTCAACTAATGCAACACACACACACACACACACACACACACACACACAATAAATTAAAACTAACAAATCTAGAGAAAAATTATTTATGACAACATTAAGCCAGCCCTATGCTGCTTGTTCTGAATGTTGCAACAAAATATACAAAATTTGTCTTGTGCTGAAAATATGCAAATGATGTTTCAAACTGTCCTTTCACAACGTTAAGTTTAAAAAAAAAATTGAATAAAAGATGAACAGAATGAATAGTGGACAGACAAACTGTAAGCACAATGAAAAAACACAAAAAATAATGAAGAAGAAGAAGAAGAAAAAGTTGGGCACACCCGTGTTGTGAGAAATTATTTCTCCCCACAACGGCTTACTATATCATAAATATAAAATGCGTGTCAATCGATCAAACCACGCCCAGTCACAATGTCCACAATTCGTAAATGAAAACATAAGATTTAGAGATCAGTATTGCACAATAACAAAAATAAATATCACCAATAAAAAAAAAAGATTGATCAGAAACAAATGCTACTAAATGCTACTTCATCGGATACTAACAAAAATCAAATCTACTTATCAAAATGAGGATAGACAGACAACAAACAAAATTCAGCAGCACGGCCGAGTAAAAGCACTTCATATACATATATATGCTAAGAACAAAGTTGCAATCTTTTTTGATCACACGTGTGAATTTGGAAGAGCATGCTTGTGCTTCAAAGGCGCCGCCATGGCTAATCAAATTTCAAAGGTGCTTGTTTGATTGCAAGCAATAATTTTGACGAGTCGAGTTTGCGAATTCAAAAGATTTATTATTCTTCAAAGGAATAATAGCTGCAGCGGTGGCTAATTTCTAGTACCATCATAATAATTACTCAAAAAATGATTAAGCATTAAATTGCTGAACAAGTGTGGCAAAGAAAATTTCCAGCTTTTTAAAAATCAGGCAAAATTGAATTATTACTTTTCATAATTGCTTTCAAATAAAATAGACAATTTAAAAAAAAAAAGAATATAAAGCCTGAAAAATGGCAATAAATTTTCTGAAGAGTAAAATATAAAAATAAGTAATAAGAGAAATAAATCTATTTCCAAATAATAACCTAGTGATAAAAGTTTGAAAGGCAAAAAATAAAAATTATCATTCTGTTTAATATTTAATTGTGTAAATAAATTGTTTCACGTTTGTTCATCTTGTATCTCTGTCGCCCTGTGTACACTACTGCTACTAATACTGTTGCACAATGCACATATCAAAAAAAAAAAAAAAAATACAAAAAACAAACCTCAAAAACATGTATTAAATGAACAGAAATTGTAATTGATATTTCAATTTAAACTGTAAATTTCACAGTAGACGAGAATAAAACGTGAGCAAAGAAAAAACGTTGAAGAAATGAAAGCACAAATGGGATGATGATCGGTGTAAAATGCCATTGTACCATAAAATTGTAAGGTGAATAAAAGCGTACACTTGAACAACGACAGAACAAGCAACGGATAACGAACCACAAAATTTATTGAATTCAACTTCACTGAACAAATACAATGTGCGATTTGCGTAACTTTTTTTCAAAACTGATCAGCCGGAAAATATCCAAGCTTTGACAACTACCATGCACCATCTGCTTAGAAATTTTGAACAGATCAAAATCAATTCTAATTCACAATTAAGCAATGGTCTCATTGAAAAGCATGATTGACACGCAATTCCCAAAAGTCTGGAACCTGAAAAAGCAACAAATATATATATATATATATATATATATATATATATATATTTCCATTTCAATATCTATCTATCTACTGCACCAATGGATGTTAACTTTGAGATTATATGTTTTTTTTAATAATAAAGAAATTGAAAGAAAATAATAATAATAATAATTACTTATTCCAATTCATCTATCAGATCAGTTGAATCCAAAAGTTGTGGATTATTTTTCAAAATTTCATCAGATACTTCTTCAGAATAAAAGCTCACAGCATCTTCTTGTGAAATGCTACTGCTCTGGCATTCATCAACAGTTATCAAACCAAGAGAATCTGTATGAGCCAAAAAAATATTATTATTATTATTATTATTATTATCATCAAAATAAAATCTCATTCATAAAGCTCATCAAAGCAAAACAAAAATAAAAACCTTTCTTATTCTTCAAAAGCAACCAAAAGTTCTTTTGCTTTCCAAGCACGAGTTCACATTTCGCTTGTCTCAAAATCGTATTGTACAAATCAGGCAAGGATTGCTGGAAAAAAAATTGAAATGTAATTTTTTTTCAAAATTCTCCTCTACCGTATATTGTGTAAACACATGAAAGTCACTTTAATGCAAACTGGACGCAGCACAGCGCAACAATGCAACGCTTTATCGTGGAAAATATCATCATTGGATTCTTGAACAAAAGCCAATATCACATTTTTCATTTGTTCACAAACTGAACAAATACAACGACAATTATCATGAAAATAAACAAACAAACAAACAAACAAACAAACAAATTTGTTGCCTTCAGAAATTTGATTTTTTCCAATTTGAGAAGAGATTTCAATAAAATCTTGAACAGGGTTTACAGTGCCAACTTTCATTGTAACAATTTTCTCATCAATTGCTTGAAAAGAAGCAATTTTTGCTGGAAATGCGTCAGAAAGCCTATAATAAAATCCAAATATTAAAATTAAACAAAATTAAAATGCTCAAAGTACTCGTTTTTGAACACTTCCGCTGCTGTACGTTTTCCTTTGGTATTTTCAACTTTTTCCAAAATGAAATTCTTTCTCATCAAATCCAATGCACTCTTAGCATTATCCAACAACGCTACGTCTGGTTGTACATCTTTCAATAAATCATCTCTCAGAATTGGTAATTTTTCTTTCGGTTGCAAAGCACGAAAAGTCATACACTGCATTCATATATATAATATAACACAGCATATAATACAAGCACATTTTACAAATAGTGTAAACCAAGAGAAAATTTACTCGAAATAAATTCTGATAATAAGGATTTTTCACTTTTGACCATTTGAAAGTTGCATCGCCACTACTACTAGCTGATGATGATAAATCAGTCATATTCATGGCATCAATAAGCTTGTCAACAGCTTCGAGTTGTTCATCAGTGACGTGGCATTTTTCAAATTCGCCTATTGACTTTTGATCGACAATAACCAAATCTTCTTCAAATGGAAGAATTACAAATACAAAACACTGAACAAGAGAAACATAATTAAATATCCTTCAAATAAAAAAAATTAATTAAATAAACTCTACTTCATATGTGTCGTTCAAAAGGGGAATCAAGACACCAATTCTCGGATTCGACGCCACATTGTATGCATAACGAACAAGTATCACTTTGGAAGTGGACTTGCAAGAATGTATCAAAGCTGAAAATGCTTGACAAGCTGCGGCATTTTTTGGATCTCCAAAAACAAAATGTGTACTATCACCAGCAAACTGCCACTGCTTTACCTGAAAAATGGGAAATTTTCAACCAACAATACCACCAAGCAACAAACAATAACAACTGTGTATATATTTTATACCATGCAGCGATCGAAAAAGCCCAAAACTTTGAAACACTTTTCACGATCTTTATATTTCGCTTCATTCAAGTCAAATTTATTAAGAGGCACTACTGAACTACCAAAACGAAATGCTGAATAATAAAATAAACAAGCAAAATTTAATTCAATATATGATATTCAAGTTCTCTCTTTTTCTTTTTTAAATTCAATAAACCTTTAACAAGATAACTTGAATCCACTTCAACGCCAGACCAAATGTTCGAAGCGGTTGAAGAAATTTCTTCATTCAATGATTCATCTTCCTCATCGCATGATCTTACATAAGCACGTTCCAATTTCACATCCACATACGGATTTTCAGCAAACGCCCATTTCCACGTTTGATTAAGTTTGTAACATTTGCACTGAATGTGAAAATTTTTTAAAATAAAATTCTCAACTTCTTCAATTAACCCACCTTCAAATACATGCAAATCGGTATTTGCAATATTGTACCAAATTCAAGATCACATTTCCAAGGAACACTTCTAATGGAACGTCTTTGAAAAGAGCCGAGCATGTTCAAAGCATCGCTATCAAATGAGTATCAAATTGTTTACAGTATTCAATCAATTTTCAAAAACAGAAGATAAAATTTAATTGCTAAAACATTTACTTCAAACTGCAATAAATTCCATCCACAGCAGTGATAAATTCTTTCGCAAATTTCCACGCCTTTGGATAATTATCTTCTTCCATATTACTGGCACATAAATCATTGTTGCATGATCTTTAAAAACAAAAGAAATAATTAATCAAATATTATTAAATTAAAAAAAAAAAAAAGAACACATGAATGCTAGCTCCAATTGGTGCTGCTTTATCGCTTTCGTAACATTATCCATGTCATCTTTGTTGATGATCTCTGCATCAAAGCTTGAAAATAAAACAATCGACTTTTGTTGAAATCTTTTATTCGACGTTTCTTCATCAATACAATGAATGCAAACTTCTAATACTTTCAAAACTGAAAAAAATAAAAATTTAAATTATACACAAATACAGTATTTGAAAATAATTTAAATAAGCATACAATCTACAGAATTCAAAGCAGGCGATGTTGTCTCTATTGAATTCAACGAGGAAAATAATTCCCACGATGAAACTTGGAAATTGTTTATTAAACTAATATTACTGTATTTATTCTTGCCAATATCACTAAGAGGATTTTTAGAGTCGGCAGTATTGTACAAAATCAACGCCAGTTCATCTTTCGATTCAGAAAATATCTTGAAATAAAACAAATTCAACACATATTCTCAAAAAATAAAAAAAATTCTCGCCTTACCCGCCTTTGGACAATCCACTGAACACAACGTAAAACGGTTCCAAGAAGACAGTGTCCTCTTGCAGCAGTCTCATTCCTCATTCCAAGCCCAATATCAACACAGATTGCAACAGCTTCCTAAGCAAATTATCACTTGCAAAATTAAACTTATATAATCAAAAAAAAAAAATATCTTTTTTCATTTTATTACTTTCATAATCGCTTTTTTCTTATCGTCGGTACAAACTGCCGGAAAGATATTTACTACAGTAAAATAGAAGAATTCAACAAAAACACAAAAATTCAAACAAACAATAATTCAAACCCCTCTATGTGGGTGGGCAATTTAAATATAAAAATTATTTATAAAATAAGTAAAAAATAAAAACGACAACATATTCAATAAGATAACAAACGCTGCTATTCCAAATCAGTAAGTCAAAAAAACAAACCATTTAAGAAAAAAAAAACAAATTTATTTCCCATGCATCACATCGTTTGAAAAAAAGAAATTTTAAACACAATCGTGATATTGTGCTGATGAACGGAAAAATTCTCTACCAAGGACGAGTTGGAGGACCGACATCAAGATGCGTTACACGTCGACTGAAATTTAAATCGTAGAAATCTTTAGGCTCTTTTGGAATTGGAAATGCTTTATCCAATAATCCAGGATAGTCGCGTTCAATTAAATCTTGATTACGAATAAAGCTTCGTGGAAAATGATGATAAGAACGTATTCTATTCAACCAGTTAGGCTTATTGTATTTCATGTGATAATAAATGTAAAGAGTCATCAGCATTCCGATAAAAAATTTCGGCACTACAGTGCGAACTAAATGACCCTTCTTCAAACCCAATGCCGGTATCAAAACTTTTCGTTCCAATGAATCCCACGGATAACGATACAAACGACGAATCGGATTCAAATGCATCACAGCGCTTTCAACATACACTGGCTCGTCTGGATGCAATTTCTGATCTAGAACCCACTTTTTACGCCATTCAATTTCTTCTGGTGTCAGACCAACAACTCTGTTCCGTTCATTTTTCATATGCAATTCCAAATTCATAGGATTTGACGGGATGTGCGACGGTGCATCTGATTTACTTTCTGGAGGACGATAGAAGAAGGAATTCGGTGTATCTACAAAAGACAATTCCCACGGTCCGTAACTTTTCTTGGGTCCGTGACCACTACTAGAGCTGACAATTTTCAATGGTTTGCCGGCTGTTGCCGTGTCAGCGGGAGTATTCAAAGTCTCATCACTGCTACCAGTTGATTTCTTTCCGTTGTCCATTTCTCAAACCAGATACAATTGTATCGAGTTTTGAATGAATAACAAACTTTACGGCAAATTAGCAGCCTATAAGTATGATATAAAATACGGTACAGTAAAACATATTAAAGTATTATAATAAACGAACGCTAAGTGATTATTATTTAAAACTGAAAAAATCAATAAAGCTTGAATGAAAAACATTAAAATAATTAAATGAATAAAATAGATAAAGCATCTCAAATTACAGTATATTATCTACAATAAAAAAAATAAAGTGCCAAATAACAGGAGCGCGAATAAACAGCTTACTTTTCATGAACATATCAAAATCGTAGATAAACATTAGAAATTAATTAAAAAATGCACAACATTAATAAATAATTGTAATTAAGTTAGTATAAAAATAGCGAAACATTTAAAAATCAGTATTTGTTTATAATTGGCTGCTTTGGCAATTTTTCCTACTGAACGTCTTTCTTTGCATATGATATATAAAAGAAATTTTCAAGCAATTTCGTTTCATACATCATATGATAATGATATGGAACATAATGAAAGTATCATAATTAAAATAAACATTGAAAAAATAATAATTTTACTACAAATATTTTTTAACTTCGTACTGTATAAAAAAAGTACTTGTTTGCTTTTACTCTACAGTGAAAAGTTCAGGAATGTGACACAAATGGTTACATCTGAATGCAGGGGAATGAAATTTTGCAATGGATGCAAATGGGAATATTTTCTGAAGATGAAATCTTGATTGCATTTTTTTAATTTTTTTCCAGAAATGGACAGACAAACGAACACTGACTTGGTCAATGTTGAAACCACCATGCGCCGTGTGAAAAACAACGGCCTTGTTGCGTCTAGTCCTTTGATTTTAAAATTGGCTGCTGACCAGCGTAATATCATTTATTTCGACAATGCTTGCTTTAAAACATCGAAGACAGGTAAGTCAGTTTTGCTTGCATTTATGCATTTATTGTTGTGAAAAATATTTTGCGGTCGGTCCAAAGCTTCCTTTCACTCAACCAATCATTTTCATGAACAAGAGATGATAAATTAATTTTTATTTTAAAATTTTCAGATATTTTTTTGGGGGATTTTATATCACATCACTTATGGCGATTCTTCTCTTTTGTTTTTTATATCGTTGCTCATTTTTGGAACATAAAGCAACAAACGGTGAAAACTTTTCACTGCAGTAGTATCTTATCAATCAGCAGCAGCAGCATCACTTCACGGCCCAATTTTAAAGGTGAAATTGATCATTTTAATTCATCGAACAATGAATGATGTTATTTGAAATGACAAAGGCTGCAAAAGAGGCATGTTTCAATTTCCAGATGTGTTAGTTCAATAATATCAATTTCTTAGATGTACAAAATTAAGAATTTTTCAATCAATAAATGATATTTTTTTTTTTTAAAAAATTCCTACATCTATATCATTGGGAGAAATAGAGAGTGATTGATTAAAAATTGAATTGGACATCATGAACAAATATCATTCTACATCTGAACATTTTAGCATCGCTCAACAAAGCATTGGAAGTTAGATCTGGCTGGAATACGGACGTTTTTCACAAAGCAATGAAAAGCAAAACTTTTGTCACCAAAGTGAATGTAAATTTCTCTTTTATTCTTCTGGTTTTTCTAAAAATTACTGTTGTGTATTTTGTAAAGGAAAGTGTGTGTTTTTCCATTATTTTTCGCCATCCGATTCGTCATTTCAAATCATTGAACTTGATCTGCGAAAATGCACAAACCAGACAAGCTTGGGTACATTTTCTCACTGAAGCAATTGAGAAGCTCAAAGAAGAACATGCAGACTTGTGTGAATTGAAATATCCTTTCTAATTTTATTTATATTATAATACTAATTATAATTATTATTATCACATCTATAATGATGATGGATACAAAAATGAATAATCAGTTGACTGATTGAACCAATTTGCTTAACTCTTCTTCCTCTATGCCCCTTTTTACGTGGCTTAGACGACAGTTCAAGAAAGCGGACAAAAATCGAAGCGGCTATTTAACATTCGAAGAAACATGGAATTTGTTGCTCTCATTAAATTTAGAATTGGACAAGCAAATTGCCAGGAAAACGTTCGAAGTTTGCAACAATTTGATTTGATTTATCAATTATATATATATATATATATATTTTTTTTTTATTTTTATAATTTAATTTTCCCACATTCTTAGAAGAGTGATTTTCGAAAAGAAGGTCTGTCAGCGGATGCATTGGATTTTGACGAATTTCGTCACTTTTTCCATTTCTTAACTGATCGTCCAGATTTGAGAGACTTAATCCGTCAGTATGTTTGTTTGATTGTTCGTTTAATGAAAAAATAATTTCAATTATTATGTTGATTGAAATTTTTCTCAAGATTGTCCGAATTTCACGAGGAATTTTTCACCGTTGAAGATTTGAAAAATTTTCTCACCAATATTCAACAAGTACAACATTTTTCACAATTTCAAATTTCATTCATTCATTCAATCAACATACATATCTGTATATGCTTTCTCTCTTTCAGCTATCTGCAATCACATTGTCACATTGCCGGCAATTGATTAGACGTTACGAGCCTGAACCTGAAAATCAAAAATCGCTTAAACTTTCTTTCCACGGTATTATTAAAAATTATAATTGATTGAAAATTTTGAATTCAATTTTTTTTTATTCAGGTTTGCGTCGATTGTTACTTTCCGAAGCTGGCAATATTGTTAAACCTGAACACAGAGTTATCTATCAAAATATGGAACAGCCGTTGACAAATTATTACATCTATTCAACGCACAATACGTAATAATTCAATTTCCAACAAACTAACAAATCAGCGTTGAATTAATTTATTCAAATTTTCAGATATCTCTGTGGTCATCAATTGATGGGCGACGCGACAATTGAAGGGTACATTTTAGCTTTGAAGAAAGGAGCTCGGCTGTTGGAATGTACGTTTGTTCATTCTTTTTTTTATTATTTTTTTGTGAAAAATAAAAACAAATTTTCACTTTCAACAGTAGACATCTGGCCTGGTGAAAATGATCTACAAGTGACGCATGGTCACACCCTGGTCAAGCCTGTATCACTCAGTGTTGTATTGAAAGCGATCAACAATTATGGCTTTTCTACTACACCGTATTCATAATTATTTTTATTCTACTTCAACATTGATTAAATCATTTTGCTTTTTCTTATTCTTCCAATTATAGTTATCCAATTATATTATCTTTGGAAATTCATTGCGATGTTCGAAAACAAGCAATCTTGGCAGATATGTTGGTAAAAACATTCGGCAAGAAACTTTATAGAAATGTTGCTCATTTGAAAACACTGCCATCACCGGAAGAATTGAAGAACAAAATACTTTTAAAAGTTTGCAGCTTGTCATTTATTATTAATACATTAAGAAGAAAACAGAATTTTTTTCTTAATCTAGGGTAAAGGTGGTGTTGCAAAAGAATTAGCAGCTCTAATTGCAATTGTTTCGGCTAAACTGGTCAATCCATTGGTGGATTTAGAAAGACGTCAGTAGTTTGTTTATTTTATTGTTTTCTTCAGTTATTTATTTGATCATTTAAGATCCAGTAAACAGTATGGCTAGCAAATCGGAAGATCAACTGGTTGCCATGGTTGAAGAAAATCAACCTGCTATGGTGAAGTATACTTCTCAACATTTGGTGAAATGCTACCCAAGAGGAACACGCACATCGTCCACAAACATGAATCCAGTAGTTTACTGGCTTGCTGGAATTCAATCTGGTTATTTAATTTTTTTTATGAAGAAGAAAATAATAATATTCTGATAGATTTTAATTTGGAAATTACTTTTAGTTTGTTTGAATGTTCAGACCGCCGATTTGGCAAATGATTTGAACACAGCTATGTTTTCAATTAATGGAAACTGTGGCTACATATTGAAACCAGACTGTTTGCAAAATAAAGGTTCAAATCAATCTTATTCCTATTACAATCGATATATTAAAACTGGTTCTTGAATCATTGGTTTTTTCAGAATCTTCCACTGAGCAGCAGGTGAAAAAGATGATTGTTCGTGTATGGATTATTGTTTTTTATATGAAAAAAAATCAAATCTGAAATCAACGTCAAATAATTCACATTTCAGATACTTTCTGCTAATTTTTTACCTAAGCCGTCAACCACTACAAGTAAAGAAGATGTAATTGATCCGTATGTCAAAGTTGAAACTTTTGGTATGCCTTCAGATAGAGTGAAATACAGAACAACAGTGATTCGAAACAATGGTAATATCAAATGATTGTTTATTTGATTGAACATTATTATTAACCTTATTAACATTATTATTAAAGGTTTCAACCCATGCTGGAATGAATCATTTCGAATTGATTTGCGCTATGCCGATTCAGCTTTCCTCAGATTTTGCATCAAAGATTATAATTTAAGAGCAAAAGATGACTTCATTGGCCAATATACAATTCCTGTGAACAGTATAAGACCTGGTATACATATATATTTATTTATTTATATTCTACGATATTTTTACGATAAAATTATTGTTTTAAGGTTACAGTTATATTCATCTGAAAACAGGATTTTACAGACAAGAAGATCCCGCTGCTGTTCTATTTATTTTTATATCTTTCAAAGCTGAATAATTTTACAACTTTTGAAATATCTTTTTGCCAAAATTGTGTAATATTACTGTGTCATATAATAAAATTTTTCATGATTATTCCATAAATTATGAGTGAAATAATAACTGATTGAATAAAATAGTATAAATAAAAAACATTTTAAAAGAAAATTTACTATTTTTAAAAATAAATCTGCTTTATTTTTTTTACCTTGTATTGCTTTTAACTTCAGCTGAAATCCAGCTTCTTTTTTTCCTTGCCTTTCATTATGGCTGCTTTGAACAATTTCAGATAAAGTTGTACAGATGAAGCTGTGTCATCATTGCCAGGAATTGGATAAGTAATTAAATTTGGATTGCAGTTCGAATCAACAATCCCCACAACAGGAATGGCCATTTTGGCCGCTTCCACAATAGCAGGATGCGGTTCGAATACATTTGTCAAAGTTTTGGTCATGATGATCAAATCTGGATGACGAATCTCGAAACCGAATTTATTTTTGGAGTCCGTCAACAAGCTTGGAGTCCACTGACGGCAGTGAGCGTATTCGCCACATTCACGGGCCGCCTTCTCTACCATATGCATAGTCATTCTGTAAACTCGATTTTCTTATTAGATCAAATATGAAAAATTATTAATTTAAAATTATAAAATTAACAAAAAACATTTTTCACCTGTCGTTAGTGATGAACAATATCACTCCATCGCGATATGCAATATGCGCGATGAAATTCAAAGCTTGTCGCATGTGAAATAATGTCTTGTCGAGATCAAAAATGCAAATGCCCAATCTTTGTCCGAAGAGAAAAGTTTTCATACGATCATCCAAAGTGCCAGCTTTGTGGCCAAAATGTACACGAGCGTCGAAAAGGTCTTTAACAGTGATCATGCTATTCACATCGAAATAATCTTTTTCTTGTAAACTTTTTGAATAAATCGTCGACCAACTGTCAGAACCGTTGCAGTGCTCGTCAGAGCTGGCCAAAATGTTAACATTTTGCAAATTATCCGTTCCAGAATTTGCAACATTAGCAGAACAAAAATGGAATCGTGCCAAACGAACGACACAATTCACTTTTAGGCGATTCATTGTATTTTACATTTCAATACTGTGCAAAAATCCAACAAATATTGCTTACCGAAAACAAACAATAGTTCAAACTGCAATCAATTCCGCACAGCCGTAAATGAGAAATATCAAAAATATATAATATGGTATATTTTTGTTATTTTCTACAAAAAATTTTTTACTCCAAACAAATCGCGTTTTCTGTAATTCAAATAACCGTCTGACACCAACAGAAACGTAAAACTAAAGTTACAGTAATCTCAGTTATAGTAAGCAAGAAATTTAAGATGATCAAATTTTAAATTCAAAAAAATTAATCAAACACAACGTACTTTTGAAGAAACAAAGTATCTTTTTAAAAAAATTTTGAATATTTGCTTTAAAATTTATGCATTTCTTATTATAAAAATAAATTTTTACATCATAAAATTAAGAAAATTAAAAAAATTTTTAATCAATTTCTTTTAAATTAAATTTTGAATTACAAATAACTCAAATAATGCGTAAAAAATTAATTACAAAAAAATAAAACCAATGTTCATTGAAAAATAATTTTTTTTTCAAAAAAATTTACAAAATTGTTGTTTTTTTAAAGAAACAAAAGTATTAATTTTTGAAAAAAAAATTAGATAGCATTGTAAGATAAAAATGATCAAATCTGGTAAAGTTGTATTGAAATAAATGAATATGTTGATCAATTTGGTAGAATTTTATTTTATTTATACATGCAATCTTCCTTAATGTCTGATTACGGTGTGCATAAATACAGCATTAGAAATGCAAACAATAGTCGACAGAAGGAAATCCAGTAGCACTGTATTGCTGGGCAGTGATGTTGCGGTTGATCGTGTTTTTCGTTGTTTTTTCCTTAAATTTTACTACAGCACTTTCTGATGATAAACAACAACGAACAGTTTTCAATGGTAGACCTCGTCAGCCACCTTCGTATCCAACAGTGTCTCAAACAGATTTGAAAGCTACCTCTTCAACAAAGCAAAATGCTGACAATACGACTGCTTCTGCCGATGTAGATGAACGTCATTTGATGACCGTTTTGAAATTAAATGGTATATTATTTATATGAAAAATGTTAATCAATTGCAATGGAAAGATTATTCTCTAATGAAATGAATATTTGATTTGATACGTTCAATCAATTTCTTTTTAATTTACATTTAGATACTACGACAGTGGGAAAATTGCGTACTACGGTTTTAGAATGGATGGTAAGTTTTATGATTTTAAAATTGAGAATGCAACTTTTATAATTGTTGTTTCAATTGATAAAAGAAACAACCGTATGTTCATGGAATTGTTTTTCCCGCTATTGTTGGCATTGCTTGCGCGTTTGTATCGGTATTATCATTGCTATGCATTCGGTCGTGTATCAAAGCTCAAGTGAAGAAACGTCGACGACGTCGAATTCGAGTAAATTGCTTTGTTTATTTCTGTATTTTTTATATGAAGATAAATAACTTATTTTTATTGAATTAATTAATTAATTGTTGAAGAATTTGGCGGATGATTTGAAAACTGACAAAACGATGCTTCTCGGTGACAGCAGTGATGATGACTTTTAAGTCTACTTGAAAAAAAAATTACTTTTTCCGCTTTTTGTGAACTATTTAAATTATTTAAAAAAAAAATTTTTTTTTCAGCAATTTGAATGAATTCAAAATGCTCAGTTGTAAATATTTGTTACACGTTTCAACTAACCCATGTTTGTTGGTTTTTTTTTTCTTTTATTCAAGCTCGGTTATTTAAATTAAAAATGGTATATAATAAAATTTTTTTTGGAATTGCTTTTTGAAACACTTCAATGTTTACCACAGTTGAAACGAATCACAATTTTTATGATTGTATAAATTTTTCAAAATGAATTTGAATTGAAATAGAATTGACGCTTGTTGCTTGGAAACTGCGCATTGGTGATGATATTATTTTCAAAAAGAATCATTCATTCATTCAATTTATGTGATCCATTTTTGAAAGAGAACTTGGAACTTACACTTTGCAAGTAATTATAAAATTTTTCTTTATAAAAAAAAACTACTTTGCAATACTTGGATTTAGTAGTTTTTATTAAAGTTATTTAAATTTGTCATTTTATAATCATTTTGAAATGAGCAGTTGATTTTGAAATACATTTAAAAATTGAATTATTTTCGCAGGCATGGATGCAAATTGAAAAATTCTATTGCTCACTGCTTTGGAATTGAGAATCAGAATATCAATAAAAGTATAAATGAAATTATTTGCAAAGCAGTAATGTTGTGACCAACAATTTTGGAATAAAATTGTTTTCAGTTTTGCTTAATTGAATAATTGTTTATTGATTTTTTAAAGATGTATTTCAAAGACTTGAGCAATGCATGCAAGTTGACAAGCTTTCAGAAATTTTATTTTTACAAAATTGTATGTCCATTTGAATAATTGGAAAATTTTTCAAATCAATATTTCAAGGGTGTCCAATTAAGCTTTCTCTTTTAGTTGTAGCCATTTTCATTGATCAACTTTCAATAATCTAGCCGACCAGTGAGTGAGTGTGGCTCGCGTGTTTCAAAGCTATAACGCCAAGCATTTCTTATTTTTACATGCAGTAGCTATCCGTGTCGATGGACCAAAAAATAAATGGATCATCACAGTAGTGTTCAACCGAAGCCAAGCTGGTCACACAAGCTATAATGTAAAAAAGTTTGTAATTAGCCTGCTTGTTCTACAACTTCTTCTCTCAAACAGACAAGTATTTATTTAAATTTTTTGTCCAATTGAAATATTTATATAATAAAATAAAACTTCAACAACAAAACTTTCATCATCATCAAAAAAAATTATTCAACATTAATGGACATTTTTTAAATTCTGTTTTTTTATTATTTAAATCCAACCATTTCACATTCAAATAAGTTTGCATTGTTGTATAAAATAAGTTGTACAAAAAAAGTTTATTCACATTCGTAATAGTCTTTCTTCCTAGACAAATGAATTTTATTTATTTGTTTATTCTTCTTGAACAGCATCTGCCTTTCACTGCTGTATACATATACAAAATAAAGCAAAGAAAGAATAAATTGGTAATAGCTCTTTTCTTTATTACACTGCTTGATTCATACTATTATACTGTACATGAACTTCAAATTTGAAATTCACTAGCCGTTTATAATTCTGTACTTTTGAACTAGCCGATTGAATGAGAGTATAATTTTTGTTTGTTTGTTTAGATCTTTTTTTTGTTAAATAAAGAAGTCAAAATTATCCCCTTTTTGGCTAGTGTCAACGAACCTAGCTGCTGGATTTCAGCCAACAAAACGGTGAAAATGTCAACAAAGTGTTGCCCTGCATCCTCAGATGAATGTAAAAGAACAAGATCAAAGAAGAGGATCAAAGAAAAAATTCGCAATCGTGCCGAACGTCGTCGCCTGAGACGCTTTTCAGATAGCAGCACAGCTTCAGAAATTGATCACAATACAAATTTGCATAACAACAGTAGACCACAAGTGGAGAATGAAGAATTGGAAGAAGAACTGACTGTGCACAATTTTGAATTGTCACCAATCAGCGCACGTTCGGATGTCAGCTTTTCCAAGCCGGCATATTTGATCAAAAATCCCTTGTTCAATTGGTTTGACGATGCAACTTTGCATTTCAAGTTCAACTGTTTCAACATTGTTCCATCGGAAATGGTAAATCCATTCTCAAATCAACAAGCTTGCTCAGATTTGGACAATTCGAATGAAAATTATGGAAAAATAAGCGAAACTGAAAATTCTTCCCCTGGCATAATTTCAGTTGAAATGTTGGACAAATTGTCGAATCAATTTGACAATTTGATTCAAATTGAAACTGAAAACAAAAGCGCCCAAACCGATTTGACAATGCTTGTACTTTCGCCTAGCCGGAGTGAAAGGGAGTTGGCTGAAAATTTTTCCCACGACACAACCGACAGTCGACGCTTGACGTTGGATGATTTGCACTTGCTTGTTGAAAAACGGGACAAAATTGAAAACATTTTCGACGTTATTGAACAATTTTTGGACATCTTCAGCGGAAAATGTTCCCTCTCAACCACTACAGTACGCCTGATTGAAAATCTCAGACGTCGACTGGCGGCCGACAAGTTGGCAATCGATGGAATGCTTTTGCACAGCTTTCTCTATTGTGGCTATCATGTGAGCGATTTGCCACTGGTCGATCGAAAACAATTTCAAATGGCCGTATTTTTCGACAAATTCAACTCATTGAAAAGGGAACAATTTTCTGACAAAATCGACGCCACTTGGACTCGCATTCGAAATCATCATCAACGTTTGCTTGAATCGCGAAAAGCAATGATCAAACACTTTGCCTGTTTTATTTAATTTCAAAAAAAAAAAGAAAAAGATAATCACCCCTTTGTATTTTCTATTTCATTCTGCATTTTATTTAATTCAACAGCAAAATTTCTTTCTTTTTTTCGATATGCTTTTATTTTCTTTATTTTTTTCGTTAAAATGCTGCCCAATTCTAACACTTTATCAGTCAAACATTGGAACATTGGCACCAACAGCATTTCACTGACGCATTTTGTAGATTATTTCATCAACAGTATAAAGAATAATTAGGTTACATAATACAGTACGCTCTTTCCTTGCGAACCGACTGTGAACATGTAAAACTTTTCATGATTAAATAACTAAAAACATTATGATATTTATGTTTAAAAATATTTATTATGATTATTACGCTTTGTGATTTATATTAATATTAACTTTTTGTTATTTGTTGGTAAAGTTATTCAAAAGATTTTTGTGTTGAAAGCAGTGAAAAAATTCAACAACAATCAGCTTCTAAGTTGTGTAATATATTGAAACATTTATTTACAAAATAGGCTGCTTTTCAATTTGCTTATGCTGAAGAATAGAAATGCAATTGACTGGACGTTTCTTTCCTTGCTCAAAGGTTGGTTTTTATTTTATTTTGTTTATTCTTCAATAATTTTGCTTCTCTTTCGAATCACTGATACTGTATTATGTTGCATTTACATTGCATTAGTTAAATCGTGCAGATTGCAGTTTTAATTTTCAAATCTTCGTTGTTTTTTCGGCGAACAAATGGTAAAGTAGCTGCACTGATAAAAAGGTAGAGGGTTTGTAATTGATTTTTACATACAAATTTTAATATTATGATAACATTCTATTCAATTAAATTTTCTTTTTATTTATTTCGAGTTGCATTGATTTTCATTAACTACTTGAACTTCGAGTTTTATTATTTAATTGATGAAATGAATTTGAAGCATTAATTTACGAATAGGGTAGGCGTTTTTGCGTTATAATTGTTTCCTCAACCTCTGGTGTTGTTGCTTGAATTTTTACTTTTGCTCTGGTTAATTTTTTTTAATGTGATTTTTCTTAGTGATTTGTATTATCGTTTATCGGAAATTATGAATTCATTTGCAAGAAAATTTGTAAACTTTGTACAATAATTTATTTACTACGCAAAGAAATGTATCATTTTCTCTAATTAATGGTTGAAATAATGTTCAAGTAGGCAGATATTTATTAATAATTAAAGGACATTGATGATATTTTCTTTTAATATTTAAAATTTCACTTCATAAAATACTTTTATGCTGTGTTTTATTAAAAATAGTAACTGTTTCTATTATGTAGAATTTTGTTATGAAAATTGACGTTTTGATTTATTTTAATCTAAAAAAATAGAAAATTTAACTTTTCAAATGAAATATTGTTTGTTCACAAGGCTAGTTGGAAGTTCATTTGTGATGATGGAATTTGTCTGAAATGTTTAAAATAGAATTGAATGAAAAAATTGTTCAATTTTGTTTTTCTTTAGAATTTTCATTTAAATAAAGTAGAAAATATTTTTACACTGTTCGCCAGTGATTGATTGTTGGTGCCAATGAATAATGAAAAGAATATTGTATTTTTCATATTTGACCTAGACGTACGTCATTGATATTTTTATTTTCATAACAATTATTGAAATCAATGGCACCGATACACAGTTCTCATGTTATCTAGCTGGACAGCTGCTTGTCGCCTGGCAAATGATTGTAATATTGATTTGTACAAACAAACAAACAGATTTCTTTTTTGAAAAGTACAACATTAAGTTTTAAATTATTATTTTAAAAATTTGCAAATTGTATTTGATTGAATTCACAATTGTAAACAACCTTGATGTTGGAAAACATCTGCTTTTTTTTAACAAAATGCTTCAACGATATAATTTGTTGTGCATCACTTCTGTTTTTAATTAGCACTTAATTACGGTGTATGAACTGATTTTATTGCTTTTTTTGTTGATTATTTCATCAATTGCAGTGAAAAAAAAGAAAATGAAAAAAAGTTATTTATTATGAATTTTAAGTTTTGCAATTTACGATAACTTTTGTTTTTCTTTTTTTTCTTCTCATTTAATTTTATTTTATCGATTGTAAAAATTATAATTGGCCACAGTGGCGTGTATTGACAGTTAATTAAAAGAGAATAAAATGGTCAGTTATTTACAATCGACAGCTGTTAAATAATATTCTTCTTGAGCATCAATTATTTTTGCAAATTTATTAAAAAAATATTTTGTTGTTGTTGAAATGTAAATTGCAAATCAACTTTGAAAAAGTTGCAAATTGCTGCTTTAATTAATTAATTTAAAAAAAAACAACACTGCTAATCGAATTTAGATGGAAATTATTTTTGTAAATTTATTTGAAAATTGAAATTTATCAATTTACAAAATGAAATTCTATTAATATGACAAACAAATAATTTCAAAGTGAATATAATTTCAAGAAAATTATTGCATTTGTTTTAAAAGCTTTTATTTTAAGCACAATTGAATAAATGTATTACTTTAGTTTTGGATTTAATGTATTTCTTTGTATTAATGTTTTATGAAATGCATGCATGCAAAAGTGAATGTAACTGCATGTGTAAAGTCTTCACTTAATATATATATATATATAGATATATAGATGCAATACAACCAAAGTAATTGATTCTCGTATATTTGATTGTAGTGAAATTGGAGTAGAACACAAAG
The DNA here is from genome assembly GCA_001447755.1 of Trichinella papuae. Taxonomy (NCBI): domain Eukaryota; kingdom Metazoa; phylum Nematoda; class Enoplea; order Trichinellida; family Trichinellidae; genus Trichinella; species Trichinella papuae. The sequence goes on along the minus strand of JYDO01000121.1, from coordinate 79,715 downwards.
CTTATATTATGCAAAGAAGGGAAGGAGCTGTTTACTAGTTGAGAATTGCATGACGTCGTGTAGGCACTCTGCCTGTGTTCCGGCTCAACGACTTTGTCCAATGTGAAGTATTGTAAAGGAAATGTTTATGACTCAGGTGCACGGTCGTCATGCCCGGGGATTTCGTTCGTGCAGAAAATAAATCACTTTACCCAGTCAACGGCGTTCTTCATCCAAACCTTGCCGATCGATTATTTTAATTAATATTACCCCATTTCATAATTATCATAATCTCGTTCAGCAAGATGTTCAACATCAAGATGGAGACGATTGTTGTTGCTTGCAACATGCAACGCGACATCTCAACCAAGCATCTTAACCAAACTTTCAATTCTTTCACAAAAATGGTCATTCAATTTCTAATTTTCATTTCTCAGTCTCTCTCTCTCTCTCTCTCTCTCTTGGCATTTATTTGCATTCAAGAACCGAATATCCATTGTCCACTTATCGTCATTTTATTGACATCGTCGCAAAGCAACACATCAACGCTTATATAAGCTGTCAAAGTGGCAAACAAAATCAGCAGGCGTTGTTTAAACTAACCGAATTGTTGTAATCTTTCATTAATCATCAATAATAAAGTTATTATTATTATTGTTACAAAATGTGAAAATTATTTTTAGAATAATATTTTTTGAAAAATTATTAATAACTTCATGTACTGTGTTGGATAGTTTGTTTGTTTTGTTTTGTTTTTTTGAATATTCATTTTTATAAAAGTAAATTAGAAATGTTGATATGTGTGAAAAATTTAAAAGACTAATAAAACCAAAGAAAAATCATCTGAGACGCTTTTTCAAACAGAGAATTTCCTTTTTATTAAAAGAGGTGAAATTGACGGATAATTGCAAATCATCCGCATCAGCAGGTCGACTGAAGATTAAGCATAAAAGAAATCAATACATATATATATATGCATATATATCATTGTATATTTGTATTGTTGAAAAAGCGGAAAAGCTTGCTTCTTGGTAGGGAAAAATGTTGACCACTGTTGGTACGGTAAATGTTAGCTTCAGCAAATTGTCTGTTTTCTTCTCCTCCATCTCAACACGACCCCACCCCACCCCCTACCATCTGAAAGCCTTGCGTTCTTTCCTCAGGGGATGATCAATTTCTGTGCCAATGACCCAATTTGAAGAAAGCTGCAGATTTGCATCCTTTTTGAACAGGTGGCTTTTGCAGAAAAAGTTGCAAATGTTTCATTATAAAAATTGGCATTTTTCTCTTTTTGAAACGAGAGATTTTAATTTTTTTTTCTTTTATTTCATAATTATACTGTACAACAGTGGATGATGAGACAGAGTTGCTTAATTGTTGTTGTTGTTGTTGTTTTTTCTTTTTCAATATTATTCCATTTTACATTTAATAAAATTTTTATTTTAACAATTTTTTATCAGTGTAATAATAAAGATGAAATTTCAATTGTGTAATGTTGTGCAAGGTATTGTTTGAATAGTATTTTTTGAAAATTTTCTGAGCAAAGCTTTTTCCATCATTTGACCTTAGTTGTACTTTTTTTTCGTATTGTCAATTTATATATTTTGCCAAATGTGTGTAACAGGGACGAATTGAATTTACCATCTGCTTCAAGAGAGGAAAAGCAGCAGCAGCAGCAGCAGCATGTCTTTCTGTTCGTTGACCTGAAGAACCATTGCAAGCCAGCAGGCGCCAAAATGCCTGCTCTGTTGTACACAAATGCTCGGTTTGCTGCTTGCTAATCGAACATTTTTGACAATTTTCATACAAATAATGAAGGTCGTCAAATGTTGATTTACATCTATTTTCAAAAAATAAAATTTTTTTAATATCCATGCTTGGAAATTGAGAAAATTTTTTCAATAATTTCTTTTTTCTTCTGACATTTCTATATGCATTATTGTGCATTGTTTTTTTTTTGAATATTTTGCTTAATAATTTTTAATTGATCATTTGTAGTATTATTGAAGTGAAAAACAGGAAAATATGATTGCATCAGCTGCACAATTGACTTTTTTAAATAAAAAGATGTATAAAATGTATATGCATATATATATACAGCTTGATTTGCTTGCTTGCTTGTCTGGTGGTTTTGAATTTCAACGTCAGTGATTTATTTTTGCTGGATATGTATGTGAAGAGAAGAGTGATTTTGTCAAGGTGTTATTGTTTGTTGTTTTCGGAACGTCTGTTGTCGGACAATGGTCAGGCAACGATGAATAATCAACCACGAGAGTTGTAAATAATGCTACACGCGTGGGCGGCGCCAGTGTTGTTGTTGGTCAACGGTCAGTCGATAGGATTGTTCAGCTGCTTTTGGTCGAGCAGCTGTTCAACGGCGGCTTTGTCGTCGAGGTCAGCTTGGGTCGAGCATGAGCTTTGGCACGCGCCAAATTCACGCACCCCATTGGAAAACAGCTGCCACCGTTGATGTTGTTGTTGTTGTTGGTGGTGGTGGTGGTGGTGGTGGTGGTTTCGACCATCACCGGCGGTCCGGAAACAGCAGACTGTATATGCTGTGGAAAAACGCAAATGGTCTTACAAAAAAATATAATAATAATAATAATCATAATCATAATAATAAAATTGGTTGGCTAGCCCATGGCCGTCTGTTTAGGCACGTTTTGTTTGACCTCAGATGTCCTTTAGCTAAAGCTGGCCGATCAATTGTCAAGCATATCGTTGTTTCACGGTTCGGTCGGTTGAACGGCATTTGTACACTCGCTTCATCTCTTTTGCTCTTGCTCTCTATATACGCCTTCTGTTCCTTTGGGCGATCGTTAATCACGCCGACAGCTGCCCTCCTCCTCTACCCTCTACCCTCTCTTTCTCTCTTCTTACCCCTCTAAGCTTTGCGACTTACCAACGGAAACGACCCCGACCAAAAAGCTGAATGCTTTCTTTAATCGATCGTTGCTAATCTACATTTCAGTATTCAAAAAGCTTCTCTTTAACAAAATCTTCTCGACAACAATCCAGCTAATAAACACCAATAAACACAAGAGCAATTTCTGTTTTTTTAAGCAATTTCTTTTTTTTCATATGAGGAAAAGAAAATCTTATATATTATATTATATTATATATATATTATATTTTTCTTTCATTGTAAATTCATGCAAATGTATAAATGTAATAATTGACAAAAAGAACAAATGCAAATAAGTGTCGTTGTTGAATGTCGTAAAATGAAAACTGTTCTTTTTTTTTCTTTTTGATGAGCATAATAATTTTGAACAATATGTTTTTGAAGGAAAAGAAATTTTTTGAAAAATATTCTATTTCCTTATTCATATTTTCAACTTTTATTTAGCTTTACAAAAATAGACCAGCTGATGCAAGAAGGAAATTTATTAATAATTTCGCTTTTCACTCTTTTTTTTTGTTCTTCACTTCCGAATAAGAACGATATTGACGATCAATAGTGACAATGATCATTCATTCTCACCTTCTTCTTCAATCTCTCTCTCTCTCTTTTTCTCTCTGTATTTTTTCCTTTAATTTCCTGCTTCTTGCCGGTGCAGTAAATAATAATAATAATAATAATAATAATAATAAGCACAATGTTGATTCAGAAATGTAAAATAGTGAAAAAGAAAAAAACATATATATATTTGTTTTATTTTTTTTGTAATAAATAAAAAGATAAATCTTTCACAATTTTTTTATGACAAACGTCTCCACTACTGATCTATTGTCGGCATTAACAGTGATCATCTTTGATGAAAAACATTTGTAAATTTGCATTTGTTTGAAATAAATAGTTGCATTATTCAATTTATGGCATTTTTGTGTAATAAAATTTGCAAAAGGATAAAAAGAAATATAAAAGTGAAACGTTTAAAAAAGATTATGCAAGTCATATGTGTATGTGGTGTGGACAAGCGGTCGTCAATTAACCGAAAGCTTTCACAAGTATTAATGAATCGACCCGAACGAATCTTTTCCCAGTGATTCATTCAATCGGATTCATGCTTGGAAATGATGATTAATTTCTGTACAATCAATACAACAGCTTATTTATTGCATTGCATCTTATTTATTGAAATTCTCATTTAAATTGGAAAAGCTTCAATACATATATATGCATATACATACATACGGTTCAGTTGATGTGAAGATGTTCTCTTTTTCAAACTGTGACGATGATCAGCAGCAGCATGTTTCATCAGTACTTTTTGAATCCACATTGCTCATTTGTACATCAATGTCCCCAACTTATGGCATTTAGTGGCACAGTAAAAAAGAATATATTTGCATATTAACAACTGTAGGATTAAATGGTTAAAAGTTTTATTTGATCTCTGAGTGATGTTCAATTTACCGATAGATCATTTGAGCATTTCATGCATACGCGCAGACACAACATACATCCGTATAACATTCTGACAACAATCAACAACTGATTGTTGGTATTTTACATAAATAATTAATTGAAAGCAAATTTTGTTGCATCTGTTTCATTGTTGTCAAACTCAACTCGAATAAACAAACATTTTTATATACACCACCACATAAATGCATAGAAACACACACACGCACACACACACACACATTTACCTATACATAGACACAAAAACACATACACACAAACTATTATACAAAGGGAAAAAATGGAATATGACAACCGGCCCGTTCTGGTCGTCATAATCAATTCGATCACCAGATTAAAAGAGCAACAACAGCAATAATAGTACTAGCGGTAGTAGCAGTAGCAAAAACAACAACAACAACAACAACAACAACAAAAACAGTAAATAAATAAATAATAACAAAAATAAATTAAATAATTTCTCTGAATCTTCATTCCTTTACACTTTTTGAGTTTGCGATGCTGGATGCGCAGCACTGCGATGCTTTTCCAATAGATCTTTAGCAGGGAACCAAAGTTCACATCCCGGCTCTGCGCACTGACATTCTTGATCGTCTTGCCCGTCGGTAGGCAGAATAGCAAAGTTGGTATGCCGAATAGCGTGGTTGCGCAGTAATCGATGACTGTCAAATCGTTTGCCACAAAGTTCACATTCGTAATTTGTAGAAAATGCAGTCATTTCTGCTACCGCTATATCATCTTCAACAGGCGTTAAAACGGATGGACTTTCGATGGTGTTTTGCACCACACTTTCTGGTGGACTCACTTTATCCTTTGGCCGATGCCAACGACGATGTGAGGCGAGATTGGCCGGGCAGCTGAACACCTACAAAATACAAATATATATATATGCAAGCATAATCTATCTATTTAAATAATCATACCTTGGAACATTCTGGACAACGGTATTCTTGGTGTGCAATTCGTGGGCAGCGATGTCTAGCCAACCGGAACGCATCCTCGTAACGAACTTTACAAAGCCGGCATATGTAATCGCCTATTCGGTTTGGAATCAAAGCCAACTCGGCTCGAGCTTCTTCACTGGCTTCTACCCAAAGCGCTGTCTCATCTTCGAGCTCTTCTGTACTGGCTCCATTTTTGTTCAACAGTTCTGGTGGAACATCGCTTGCATCGCGTATGTACATACCGGATACTGGTGATGTGGTCTCTTCGTCAACTTGCAGACGACGAATAGTTCTCTGTTTCTTTGTTGCACTTTCCCCATTATTGTTGTTTTTGTTGCTGCTGTTGTTGTTGTTGTTGTTGTTGTTGTTACTGCTGCTGCCGTTGTTGCTTTTAGCATTGTTATCTGCTTGACAGCCACGATTCACTTTTGTAGCCGAACGTTTTCTCGGACTCGGAGCAGGATTAACTTTGACCGGCATTTGTGGTTCTGGTGATGCTTTTGGTGTAACCGGTACTTCTTGCACTTGTAATGGATTTTCTTGCAACAAACCCATATTTGGCAATGCCAATAAACTTTGGCAAAGATGCGGATATAAAAACGGAAGTGCACAAGCGGCGGCAGCAGCGGCAGCAGCACCATTTGAATTCGGCTGTAAAAAGCCAATCTGACCAAGTGATGCCAACGTTGCGGCTAATTGCAACGAATTTGGAAACGGTACACCAAATGGAAACGGACCCATAGCGGGAATTTGAACATTCGGAGGAGCTTTGTCCGAACCGCATTCTGATTGCTCTTCACTGTCTGATGAACAGACTTTACCATCTGTACCGTTGGGATATTGTCGTCGACGGCTATCTTCAACAAATCGATGTACCAGAAATTCACGACTTGCATCCGCCATTTTATTTACACATATATATATATTTATTATATCAGTATTTATTCATATATATATATATATATATATCTATTTATGTACATATATATATAAGTATGTATCTGTAGTATAGGTGCTTGTATGTATACGTATGGTAAGGTTTTCTTTATACACAATGACTAGAATCTCACTCAAAATTGGAGGAGGTACAGATTAGAATTGTAGTGCGAAGCTGTCGCAGCTTAGAGGGCGAATACGAACAACCGGCCTTTGCGACTACACTGGACACCAATGACTGACTTGGCGTTGGCGGTCAACAGAGGCGACAGGCTTCCAAGCAGCTGCGACGCCGTTGGCGCGTACACGCGCGTGCTAGGAAGGCGATTGTAGCGCTACCTGGCGTATGGTCAGTTAATACTGGTGGTTGTAGTTTCTGGCCTTGCACAAAACACACACACCACACATGTAGACACTTTTTGTGACGACGATTGAATTGAATTGAATTGAACTGAATAAGATAATCTAAATTTTAATATTCAATTGTGAATGTTTTGAAAAAGTTTGAAATTATAATTTTCTTTTTTGTCAAATTTTGCAATATTAAAAAGAGTGAGTAGAAGAAAAAAAAACGATTAAATTACTAAACCAAGGTAGGAGGAAAAGGTAACGTCGTATGAATGAATGAGTGGTTATTGATCGGCCGCCAACTCACAGCTGCCTGAACCGTACTTGGCAAGCACAGTGAGTAGTAGATGGACATTGGTCGAGGGTAGTTTCAACATTTCAGGTGTTGGTCTAACGTAGTCGTGGCGTCAATCGTGGTCAGATTATGCAAACACCTGCCCGGCATGTATCCATGAAGAGCTGGTAAGCAGAGTTCCGGTCGGCTGGTCTTCTTCGGTTCGATAACCCGCCGCGCGGCTCGTGCCGAACTACAATTGGCGCCGACCAGACTGCATCTGCCGGCGCGCCGCCGACCATTAGCCAGCTTTGTCTCGATTTATGAAAACGCATTGTCTATTTTGTTGGAACATTTCACAACCACGTTTCAACCTCATGCTTTTCTTTTGTGCTAGTGGCTAAAAATTGCTCCTCTTTTGGTCATCCAGTTGCCATTTAAGCTTCAGTTTCAAGCACCTGACGTTTGAAGCAGAAAATCAATGCTTATACCGAACGACCTTGTAAATCCAATTTCAAATTTGGCGTCCTTTCATTATAATTGATCTAATTGAGTGAATATTTGAAACTAAAAAAGTAATGAATATTCAATCCAATCGACTACTAGAAATGAGAACTGAGAAAAAAATTTGTCCCATAAGTAAAATTTCCTAAATATTCTACACAAAATACACAATTGTTTGTTGTATTGCGTTTTTTTTTCAAATTTTTACTTTACACCAATGTTTACAACACAATCTGTGCTGGTGAGGTTGTTTGGATCAATTTGAAATGGAAGCTTTTATAATTTGCAAACAACTTTTACAATCGATCAAGCATGAAGGAAAGAAAATACAGTCAACTGCAGCTGGTATTGTAATTTGTTTTGTGAATGATGATAACAGAAGTCTGTTTACACTTGCCAGTGATATATCAGTGCCGCCCTGCCTTGAAAAGGACAACTTTGAAAATAGCGTTGTATTTAAATTAATATTCCTTTTTCGTTGCAACTTTTAACTTTCTTTCTTTCAATTCAATATATATATATATATATATATATATAATCAACAACAAAATTATTATTTTTTTTGTTTATTCATTCATTTTTCCTTTCTTTCATTTCTTCGCTTACTATAAGTAGTCGATGATTGTTAAAGTCTTTCTGTCATCGTTGAAGCACAAAGTTGATAAGCAAAATTCGCGTGGGACAACATTCGCGTGACTTGTCTGTCTGTCTGTGCTTGTCGTCTACTGAAAGCAGAGCTTTTAAATTTCTTCATTTTTTTTAATTGAAATAATTGAAATTGATATAATCGAAATATACAAAAAATATTCACCATCATCAAAGATTTAAAGCACAAAATTTCATCAGATGACAGACAAGAAATTGAATTATGGAAGTGATATTTACCTTCTTTTTTTCTCTCTCTCTCAAATATATATATATATATATATTTTTGTTTTTGACAGCATCTTTGAAAGATTTAATATTGTTCTTGATTGAAGCTTAAATGTTTTCGGGATTTGAAAATAGATCATCAGACAAAAGAATGATAAATGGCAAGCAAGCAGTTTGTTTGCTGCTTATTTCTTTATTTTTCAAAACGATACATATATTTTTCAAACTTAAAAATATACAAATCATCGTATATGTCATTTCAAGTGAAAATTTTGCTTTTATCAGATCAATCAGCTAACTGGCAATCGGTTCATGTAGCAGTTCTGACGCTTTTTGGCATATGTGCCACTTTTTAGTTTTGCTTTTTTGCAAAAATACAAAGTGATTGCAAAAAAACGTGAGAAAACTTTTGCAACTGATACAATTTTTGCAAAATTTATTGTTTCTTTTATTTGGAAATAATTTTTTCTTTTCTCTTCAAACTGAGCTATTGAATTAGCTTTTATCATTAGTTGAATAGCAGCAAATTAAGTATTTTTTTAAAAAAATAAGAAAAGAAACATTTTCAATCAATCATCTACACTGTGCAGAGTATTAGCATAAACGAGTTTCAGTTATGATAAATCATCTATTTTGAAATTAGTCATTTTTAAAATTTTGAAAAAAATAACTTTTTCTACTTTTCATCTCATCATATTTTGTAAACTGAAAATGGATATTGAGAAAAAGAATTTATTTTTTTCATATTTTTTTTTTATTTTGGAGAATAGCAGTTGGAAATAATATTGCACGAGCTTCAGCCACACCCGGCTTTGTCACGACAACATGCGCTTGGCGAGACGTTTGTTTGTGCGTCTCTTTTGTGTGTGAATCTGAAACACAATGTCCGCTTGCAGCAGCCGTAGCTTGCACGAATGGTGTATGTCGTCGCTTTTTGCAGATGCTTAAACACAAATTTACAACTCCCGTCCAAGCTGCGAAGACACTGCGCAAACATGGAACAGCTAACGCCAAATAAGCTTTCGGCAAGCTCACTATTAAACTCTCCTCTAAATGCGCAGGTGTTGTTCTGCGGGAGCCTGTGTCATCGTACCATGTGTGTAATTTTGGTGACAATGGATGGAGCGAGCCTGTTTGTCTGAATTTAATCTGAAATAATTGTGAAAATTTATTTATTAACAAAAGGAACCTAGCTGCATGTTATTCTTAAATTTCTCAATTTCTTAAAAAAAGAAACTAACACACCCACACACACACACATATATATATATATATATGCATATCATTGTGCAGTGTTTTATTTTTTTTTATTTTTTAAATTGCTGCTGTTGATTGTTAAATCAAATTATAAACACTCCTTACGTATGATACAAAGCGTACGCTTTCTTTAGCCAAGCGGATGTTTGACAATCTACAATTGTATAGAATTCGTATTTTTACACTATACAATTGCATTGCAATTGAAATTAATTTCCATTTGATGTGTTACAATGAAATTAAATTTTGAGAAAAAAATATATCAAATAACATCTGCATATCAACATGCTGATGATGAAAGGACAATTTTATGAACTTTGCAACATAATTGAATTGAATCATACAAGTTGGAAGAAAATGAATGAAACATTCATTCTCTGTCGTCGTGAGAAAGTAGTAAGTGACAAATGACAAATAAAATCTTTTTTTGAAAAATTCTTTTTTAATTTTTTTATTTATATTCACTTTTTTTTTCTTCTACAGTATAACTTTGAAAATTGTTACTGAGGGGATAGAAATGATAGTTGTGTGTGTGTTGATTTCATCAAGCGGTCAGCGTATATGGGATGCAAGTTACTACTACTACTACTATTACTATTACTATTACTACTGCTAGAACAGGAGGAAGGAGAAATTAATTTCACCTGCCTGAAGTGAAGCAGTCGAGATTCAACTTCTGAAGTTGACAGAATGCGTTAGCTAATTTATTTGTACGTCGATTATGAAATCGAGGTATGCTAGAATCGATTATTCTTGAACAACAAGTACAAACGCGAAATGGAACGCATGCATCTGTGTCCGTCTGTCCGTTGGGTATGTTTGGCACACACACATTGACCAACACGCACGCGTTGAGCGCATGATTGAAAATGGTCGACAGCCGTTGAAATGTAAATTGGAAATTTATTGAAAGATCGACCGACTTTTGCAAACTTGCTGAAATACAGAATAATATTAATATAATAATGACATTAATAAGACAACACTTCACTGACTTGGGGAGAAAAGTGCGCGTGCACAAGCAGCATGCATTCCTTTTCACTTTTGCTGTTTTTTTTTTGCCTTTTTAATTTTCCACATTTTATTTGCTCGAAGGAAATATAATAATAATGAATAAAAAAATAAAAAAAAAGAAAAAAAATATGAATTTTATGCAAAAAGAATTGTCTTTCGGTGTGAATCACTTCTAAAGCAGTTGTTGTTGTCGTCTAATCATCGCTTCAGATCTTGTCAGATCACTTACAGAATGCTGCTTTGGAACGGATAATTGATGTTGATCGATCTTTCACTTTCCACGCATTTACCAGGTTAACAACAACGGAAACGGCTTTTAATCATTTACAATTTTCTACTTTTATCTTTACATACATACAAACTAACTGCAACCACTATACGTGCAATTATATCTGATATCCAAAAACTGTTCACAATATTGATGCACTGTAGTAATACGCATAAAATATTCTATTTTATTAATAATTTTTTTTTGTGTAAATTTAAAATTCATACAAAAAAAATGTAATAACAATCAATGAAATGAAGTGGCCGGTAGTATTTTTGTGCAATTGCTTCTTCAATATATTCTAAACAATCGATATTGACATAATTCAAGCGGATGTTGTTGAATAAATTATGCGTTTGCTATTTCACTACAGTTTTTGTTCATTCACTTGTCGACCACGAATGCCAGCACGACTCTTTTGCAGCTTGCTGTTTGCTAACAAGCTGACTGGCTGACTGGTGATCAAGGTCGACGTGGCATGGTCTAAAAATCTGTTTCATCTGTATGTGATCTTGAAAAATGATGGGAAATGTGCACATCTGAAACACGGGAAAAGGACAAACGATGAATAATTGAAAACTAAGAGACTCTGCTCCATTATGCGTGGATGTGTAGGGCACGGTTAAATTTTAAATCATCCGATGAAAAGAAGACGATTGTTCTTGTTCTATATCCTATTTGATTGTAATATTTTTCACTTTTCCAAGGACGAGCTTTAGCAACAGCAAGAACACAAAAGCAAGTTTCTGTTGTTTCATATTATTCAATTACAACAAGCAACCGAAAATCAAGATCTCGGTCGATAAGGCTTTCACTGCTTGGCCAGCGGATAAGTTTTCCTGGCAGACAATAAATAAAATTCCGGCTGAATGATTTGACAAGCAATTAATAAATTGATCTGAAATCCGACACGCCCGACACGTGACAATATTTTCTCATCTGCAGTCAATGTGGACATTGGCTTTCAACTGACAACTTTTCCTTTTTCTCAATTAGCGCCTAAATTGCTTCTTCTTCGTCTTCTTCTTCTTTGTTGTTGTCGTCATTTGGCCGTTTGATGATTTATTTTCATTTACGTATAATTTTGCTTTTCTGTTGACGAAAAAGCAAACTGACAATTTCACTTGATAAATTTATATCGTGTTCAGTTTCATCTTTTATGCATACATATTTATTCAAAAAAGAAGAAAAATACACAACTTTTCATCATAATCACTTTCTCCACCTTTGATATCAATACTTACCTACTTAACTGTCTATATCTTACCGTATATTTGCTTTTTCTATTTTCATACTGTGTTAAAATATGCAAAAATTGACTATCAAACTCAAACAGACAAGATAATTTACAAATTCATACAAGTATTCTGAGTATGCTTGACAAGAACACGACAATTTTTAATCAAATTTGAATTTCTAGTAAAAATTTATAATAATAAAAATTGAATTAATTAGATACATTTTTGATAAATTCCATATTCCCAAATGTTGTAGTGAATGTTTTTATTGCTTACGTACATTTTCAACTAGCTAAAATCGACTCATTTTCTTAAGCATATGACAATATTGATTTCAATAAATATCGAAACCTGACGCAAATTTTGTTAAAACTGACGTAAATTACTCTTGTTGGATAAGAAAATGTAGAAATTATTAATACAAAAAAAGAAACAATTGAACAGATAATATAATTTTTGTATAAAGTTTCAGTTGAAAATATCTGTTATTTAAATTATTTTTAATAAAAAAAAATATGTTTAAAATATTGGAATTAATTTCATTTTAAATTGATTTCTTAACTATTCAATTTGCATGAAGGATGATACAGTTGTACTCTCATTTGATATTGTAATTTTTTTTTTCTTGTTGCAAGAAAAACTTTAATAACTTTTTTAGGTTGAATTAATTTTCTTTTCATATAACACGCATGATGAAAAGATTATCAATTTTGGCTTATAACTTTGTTGAAAAGGGATATTTTATGTTGTTGTTGTTGTTGTTGTTGCACTTCCAACTTGTGAATATGGTAATATTTGTGTCGTTTTCCAATTGATCATAATTCTGCTAATTGCAAGCATTCACTCATTCATTTATTAATTTTCACACGACGCTAAAATGCTAATTTCTCATATCTCACATTATAGAATTAATTGCCAACAACAAATATGCAAGTGAAATTTTGTTCATTTTTATTTTTCACTTTAGTTTCATCAAAATAGTTTTCTTTTTTTTTCATTTTTAAATTATTATTATTAAAAGTTTAAAAATGAAATATGAAAACCCTTGGAGCAATTTTGTCAATTTAATAGCAACAAATGTAAACTGTTTTCTTGTTGTTGGATGATTGCAAGTAAATTTCCGAAATGGATGTAATAAAAAACTAAAAATGCATAAAATGATTTATTACCTGAGCAGTCGTTCTTTGTGATGGAATTAAATTCAATTTTATCATCATTTTCGAAACTGTGCTCTTCATCTAGCTAAGCTGTCAACAACAGCACAACGCTCGGCGGTTAGATCAAAGATTGAAAATAAACATGCACACAACATTTTTCACTTTTAAAATAAAATATCAACATGGTTTTTGCATATTTTATTTTTATCTTTTGCAAATGCTTTTCAATCAATAAATGAAGTAAACAACTTTTTTTGTTGTCGTTTTGTTTTTAATTTTGCGCAATCTTTGCACTTTAGCAAAACTGTTCTTTAGCAGAAGAAGCGGGAACAAAGCAGAAAATCATTTTTCAAACACTGCAAATTCAAGACATTCTCGCATCTGCCAGTGCTTTCTGTTGGCTTGATTCAAGTGACAACTCGAGTTTTTAAAAAAAAAGAAAATTCAAATTAATCAAATCAAATTGCAAGTTTGATTGAAAAATATTGATCAAATTTGAAATTTGCAAAAAGAAAATGCAACTTCAAGCTATTCAGCTTCTTCAAGCTTTGTTGTATTTATTCATCGAATAAGCCTGGCATTATTTATTATTGCATGATGATGATGCTGATTGTTTTTGGGAACATTTCAAAAAATTGCATTTCCAATAGTTGTAAATTCCATTTATGCGATAACAATAAAATTATTTTGCAGATTTTTTTTTTCTTTGAACAAAACAAAAAATATTACTTTCCACTTAGTGAAATTCTACTCAGTAAATTACGTTTTGTAAGCGACAAATAATTATAATTTCCGTTGCTTAATTATATTAACAAAATTACAGTGTACTACTGTCTAGCAAATGAAAAAAGCAACTCTTCGTTGTATTGTAACAAAAAAATTTCTTTTTCTCTTTTATTCTTCACATCATGTTTTCATCAACTGTTGAAGCAATTCAATTTTTCACTGATAAAATTTATTTCTTTAATTATATATGGTTAAATTGTGTCCTCTGTTAAAAATTGTTAATTAGCATTAATTGATTTTTTAAAATTATATTTCAAACTTTTTTTTAAAAAAAAATATCATGTCAAACATGCATTCTTAATCAATTTAAGCTTATTATTAAGTAATTTTGTAATGACACCTTTTGTAGTAACAAAACCTTTTTTCATTTTTATAATAATTTGTAATTATTAATGCAAATGCAGAATAAGATAAAGTTTAAAAATTTACTTTCTTTGAAAGCTATTTAAATTATTTTTAACATGAGCAAACATTTTTTATTTTTCCTCAAAACATTGTTTTATTTCATCACGGCGGCAATTCTTTTCATTTTAAATTTCATCTCAATTGATTAATATTTGAAAATTTATGCTTCGACAAACATGAACTGCTTGAAATTTGCAAATCATGACTTTCACTTCATAATATAATTAGGTATTCACTTCATAATATAATTAGCCGTCGCCATTCATCAAAACTGTACAATATTAATTACATACTCAAACACATTTCACATTCATTATAATATTTCACGATTTTGTTTACAAATCTTATGAAGAAAGATTATGCATGTTCTTCTTATTCATTGCTTTTGTATCATGTGCACAATAGCAGTGTTTGTCTTTTTCAAACATTTTTCTTTATTTTTAAACATTTTCAATTTTTCAAATAAGCTGTTGCAGCACTGTTCAACAAAGGACATGAGATTATGCTGAACAATTAATTGATTATTCTAGTTTACAAAGTTTTGCATAATTTGTTATATAACGCTGATGTTGGAATTTCTCATTCAATGGGATCTCCATTGATACGAAACATGCCCATTTGATTTGTTTTTATGTTGAAAAAGTTTGTATATAATCACGAGCAAATTAATAATTTTATTCAGCAAGGAAAAGATTGCATCCTCAAACCTGAGCTACTGTAATTTTCAACTAAAACAATACACAAATGATAAGATGAAAATTGTGCTTTTCAAAGCTTAACATAAGGAAAAGAATCAAATTCCACCAAGACAAACTGTTTTAATTTGCGTATATTCGTCAATTCCAAAATATGACGCTTCACGTCCAAGACCTGATTCTTTTATGCCCCCAAATGCAGCTTCACATGTAGATATTACACCTTCGTTTATGCCAATCATTCCAACTTGCAGACGTCGCGCAACTCGAAAAATTTGTTGCAAATTTTCCGAATAAAAATAACCTAAACTTTTCCAAAGTAATTTTCATCATAATATAATAAACTGAAAGAATAACAACGCTAACCAGCTAAACCAACGTCAACACTGTTTGCCATATTGATGACATCCTCTTCTGAATTAAACCTGAATAACAATTGCAAATCAGCAAAGTTACAGTACTGATTGAACTGCTTGCTTGATTTACTTAATTACAGGAACAACTGGACCAAATATTTCATTTTTCGCAATATCCATTTTATTATTAACATTTGTTAACAATGTCGGCTGAAAGAAGTTCTCTCCTTTAGCATGCTTCGATCCACCACAAACTAAACAAGCTCCTTTCGACACGGCATCATCAACCAAACGTTGCACCTGAGGACAAATGATGAAATTATAAAATAAGCAAAATTCTCTTTCATCTATACTTTTTCAACTGCTTTCTCATTGACTAATGGTCCTTGAGTAACACGTTCCAACTTTCCGTCCCCAACAACTAAATGACCAATAGCAAGTTTCAACTTTTGCACAAAATCATCATGGACACTTTCGTGGACAAAAAACCGATTTGCACAAACACAAGTTTGACCACTGCATCGAAATTTCGATGCCATTGCTCCTTTCACAGCCGCGTCCAAATTAGCAGAAGGAAATACAATAAATGGTGCATTGCCTCCCAATTCCAAACAGACTCGTTTCACTGTATTTGCAGATTGTTGCAAAAGAAGCTGCATGAATTATAAATTTTGATTATTTTCCAAGTATAAATAATTGAAATTAATCATACCTTCCCCACGGCCGTACTTCCAGTGAAAGAAATCACAGACACGTCTTTTGATTCACAAAACAACTGGCCAACTTTACTAGCGTTTCGTCGATCACACGGCACAACATTGAAAACCCCTTTAGGAACTCCGGCTGCTTCAGCAGTCTGTATTACAATTCTTCCACTTCAATTTAATGATTCTCAAAAGTGATCAAAGAAAATAATTCACCACTGCCAAAGCAAGCGCAGATAATGGCGTATCTTCGGCCGGTTTGATCACACAAGTACAACCTGCTGCCATGGCCGCTCCCACTTTCCTCGCTATCATTGCAGCAGGAAAATTCCACTGTTTATTTTAAAATTATTATTTAAAAAAAATATTAAAATTATCCAAACACAAAACCACCTACCGGTGTAATCATTGCACTAACTCCGGCAGGTTCACGAAAATGGAAAAGCTGGCGTCCGAGCTGATTTGCTGGTACAATGTCGCCGTATATTCTTCTAGCTTCTTGACCGAACCATTCAAAAAACGAAGCGCTATATTGAATTTCTGCACGTGCTTCGGCAAGCGGCTTTCCCTGCGTAAATCGCATATATATTTTTATACAACTGAAACATGATTCACAATGTTTTTAATGCAAACTTGATCTTGCAATGCGTAACAATTTCACAGCTAGTTCAAAAATTCACCTACCTGTTCTGATGTAAGTAAACTTGCCAAAACGTTCACATTTTCCACAAGTATTGAACTCCACTTTTGCAAAATAGCCGCTCGATCCTGAAAACATCATTAAAAATAATTTAAATTTCATTAAAATTTTAACATTTGTTTTTTTTTAAAAAAACTGATAAAAATATCCAAAAGAAGAACTATATGAGTTGTACTTTTTCAGATTTGATTTGATATTACAAAATATGAAAATTTATTTACTGTACTGGCTAGTGAGAAAAAATACTGATTCAATTTTTTTTAAGTAAAATTTTTAATACAATTGTACAACAAACAAATATGTGAAAATATGAAAAATTCATTTACTTTAGGTACACAAGTGAATCCCCATGTTTTGAAAGCGTCCGCTGCCGCGTTCACAGCTAGTTGAGCATCGTGCACGGTACAATTTTGAACATTAGCAATGGACTGAAAAAAAAAGATAAATATTTCAGAAGCAAAATTAACAAAAAAAAACATCATTCAACTTTGTTGTCAACTGGATTGTAAACCGCAAATGTACTTTGCGTAGACGCGTTAACCCATTCGCCGTTAATGAACGCTTGTTCTCGAAAAAATCTATTATTCAAATATCGTTTGCATAAATAATTGTAGATTTTCAATTTCAACAATCTCATCAGCTAACGAAAAAATTTCTCACTATAAAAAATGTCTAAAAAGCATACGGTAATTGGTAAAGCAATAAAGTTCATATTTGCAAAATTGCACAAACTATACAAGTAAAACTTTAAAAAATAATAAGTTATTAAACCAAAATTTGTAATTAATTGATTCATGAATAGTTAGTTTAATATTATGTTGAGAAGCTGAGTGGACTGTATTCTTATTGTGCGATTAATTAACAACATGATAAAAAATCCTTAATTCATGATAAATAGTTTTCTTGATTATCAAAAACTTAAAAATGTACTTGGAAACTGCTCTACTTGTACAACACGAATGAATTTATAACAGTATTACGAATCGCATTAGTCAAGTAATTATTACTCATTTTTTATCTAATAATTAATAATGATTAATCTAACAATAATAACTGTTTTTGTTGCTAGTTATATTTAAAAAAAATAACAAATAAATATTGCGAAGAAACAAATAAATGAAAGCAGCGTTGCATCACTTGACTTGCTATTAGTGTTTTCGTATCACATCAAGAAGTTTCTTAACTTTTAATTTATCTATGTACCGAAAGTATCAACACAATGGCACTTGTTCTATTTCTTTCTTACCTTATTTTCATTTGCAAAACACTTTACTAACAAGTTTATAGCTACTAACAAAGTTCTAAAACAACATGACAATTATTTTTAAATAACAAAACTGCGTTTCAAATAATTTACTTTTCACTTTAAAAATAACAATTAGCTTATTAATTGAAAACTATCAATGTATTAGCAGTTAATTAAAGAGTTTGATATTGCTATTTAGTATGACACCTGCGTAATAGTATACTGTAGAAAACAAGATAAAGTTTTAGCGGATTAAATTTTTTTCAAAGTATTTAACAAATTACCCTTTAAAAATTATTTTATTTTATTGTAATTTTAATTCAGTTAACAAACGCCCTATAATGCATCAAAATGAAATGTAAAAGAGATGGCAAAAATATTAGAAGCAGGAACCTATGGGCAATTTATGTATACTGTTAGGTTTATTGTAACGTATGTTTAAAAATATTCGATAGGCGTTTGCAAAGTAATTTATTTCTTGTTGATTGCTTGAGAAATTTATTCTTCAGTCTTAAAACGGTTAGTAATCAATATAACGTGCATTCGCATTCGTCTAAATTTTGCATTATGTTCATTTGTGCCCAATTGCATATTATATTCCATGTTGTTATTGCAGATCCAGTTGACTTGCTTGCAATATTATCACGTTCAAACATGGAAACGTTAATTTTAAACTTACATATTTTTTACTTTTTTCAGATTTTTATATTTGAAGCATGTCGAATCCATTAAGTCGGCGGCTGCAAAAAGAAATCAGTCAGATGCGGTCAAGTCCTACACCAGGCATAAGTATGACCGAAGATCAAGACAATATGAATCGATGGATAGTTGAGATGGATGGTGCACCCGGTACGCTGTATGCTGGTGAAAAATTCAAACTTCAGTTTATTTTTGGCGACAATTACCCATTCTCATCCCCGCAAGTGGTCTTTATCGGCCCTAATATACCAGTTCATCCGCACGTCTACAGCAACGGCCACATTTGTTTGTCCATTCTTGGTGAAGATTGGACACCGGCATTGGGTGTTCATTCGGTTTGTCTGTCCATTTTGTCAATGCTTTCTAGCTGCAAAGAAAAAAAAGAACCACCAGACAATGCTGTGTACGTCTTGCGTTGCAGCAAAAATCCGAAGCACACATCTTGGTGGTATCATGATGAAGATGTTTAAGAACAGCTATTAAAATGATTAATTGTAAGTAAATTTAAATTAAATGAATTGTAAGGAAATTTATTATGCGATTGATGCTTTTAAATATTTGTGATAAATGTTGAAACACTTGTGCACAGTAATAGTAGTAGTAGTAGTGGTGTTTTCGTTGACCCGTTTTTATTCTAGTCTAAATGATTGTCATCAAAAAGAACGTTGCATCAGAAACAGAAATGGAAAAGCAACATCTACCGGGTTAACAAAGATTTCCTCTTTTTATGCTTCGCAGTTTACTATCTGGTGAATATATATACATATATATATATGTCTATTTTTATGTTAATTTTGAGCACACACATTTAACGTTTAATGAATACTGAAAAGAAAAGGAAAAGAATAAATGTCAGTATTTTGCCTTATGGTTTGATTATTGTTTTCTACGTTGGCGTATTGATCGGAAATGACTGTAAAGCAGTTTTCACGGATTCTGCGATTGCGTCGCAGATTTCGCTGGCAGCTTCGCAGCCAGTCGATTCAAGCACATAACAAATGAATAGATTTTTGCCGCCTTCTTTACGCCCACGCCGTCTTACTGTAAACGCGAGTAGGCGTTCGTTGTTCGCGTGCGAGGTCCAGTAGACCAAATCAACCATGGCGAAGCGTGCTTTCAAACGGCCACTATCCGGATCAAGCAAACGCAGCTGATCGGCCGGCTTGCCTGCAAGCAGCATTTTCATATCTACGGCTCGGATGATATTGTGCACCATGCGAGCGTGCAACACTTGACGAATTGCATCGTGAGCCGTGGTTTCTCGACGATCATTTTCCACCTCCATACAGCCGAGAAATTTCACTTCAAATGTATTCATCATTTGCATCTCTTAAAAAGCAAAGTTCTGCTTTAGGAGGAAAAGGTTAATTTCAATTACAATGCAAAAAACAGTTATCGGGGGGAAAAAATATATATATATGAATTTGCATTATTATTTACCTTCTTCGCTTGAATTTAGCAGTGTTGTTACATCTGGCAATTCTTCCTCGTCGGACCAGTTAAGCATGTCAAATTGTATCGGAGTAGTGGTGTTCAAGCTGATAACGGAGCTATTGCCAGATTCACCACTAAATTCTCGTTCTGATCTGTTGTTGTCTGACGTCCGTTCAGTAGTAGGTGGACTGGTGTTTTCAACCGTCGACAGACTTTCTCTGTATGGAGACTCATTTCCATGCTGAGAAATGTAATTGATCGCTTCAATCCATTCTCGACAATCTTTTTCACAGATCGCTTGAAAGATGAACTGCTTCTTGAATTCATTGCCGCAACTAATGCTGAAACAGTAACGCCGTTCTTCATGATCCGCAGACGATGCATGTACTGTATTGTCAATTTCGAGTAAAATTTGACTTGCAATCTGTAGAAAAAAAAGGTAGTTTAATAATGAAATTGCAAATAAAAGATGCACAACATGTTTCATCTTTACGTTCTATTCATTTTGAACTGAATAATAATAACAATAATAATATTATTCAATACTTACATCATCACGTCCTTGGGATACCAAGTTGCGATTTTCTGTGTAAAAATATATCCGATCCCATTTTGTCAAAAGTGCAGTTTTTCTAGAAAAAAAATATCATTCAATCATGTCATTTAGTGAACAATAAATAATGAAATACGATTTCAAAAATAAATAGCCTCGCTTGTGTCTGATTGGATTCTTGTTAGCAGTAAATTTGTCCAAAGATGAACCTTCCGCGTAATAAATATCCGGTTGAAGACGGCCAATCTCTTCAACAGTTTTCATGTAATCTTGTGTCGACTGACCATATGCTTGTTGTTCTATATGAAAACTGAAAAAAAAAGATGAATAATAAATAAAAATTACATCCAATAAGCAGTATGAAAGAAATCATCAAAAAATGAAACAACCTCTGAATTTGTTCTTGTACTCTGGTAAAGAAATCTTCCAATTCTTCATCATGACTCATACACTGATTGCCCATGCGAAAGAAAGAACGATAAGCATACATCAGACTAAGCAAAGGTTCTACGACAGCAATGCGACGCTGATATTGTAACAAATTCAACAGTGTAAAATAATTCAATCCTGCCTAATAATATAATTAAGAGAAATTGTGAAAAAAAAAAACATTTATTCACTAGATTTGATTTGTAATAGTCACCTGGTGAAAACGTTGACGCATCAATCCATATTCGTTTCCAATTTCTTCAACTTTTTTTGTAGGACATTTAGGGGAAAGTTTCACCAGTTTCAACAAAGATGTATTCAAATCGTCCGACAATACTTCGTATTCTTCTTTGTGATTTTCAAGTTCAACCAACCGAGACAACAACTTGTTCACAGGGTACAAAACGCAATTTCGCAACTGCTGCACCATCAAGTTCATCCAAGATCCCAACTGAATTATCAAACAAAAAATATGAATTGCAAAACCAAAAAAAAAAAACAAAACAAATAGAATTTCTTCCTATCAATCCAATTGATCACCTCACAAATTCTGCCTTGAAATTTTTCTAACAAAGCAGGAAATTCCAAGTCGTTCAACGCAAGCGGAAAACACGCTCTTGAATAACTGCCCAAAAATGCTGACAACTTTTCCATCGATTGGGCTACTTGTTTCTGATGACAAAAATTCAAATCACAATTTGCATATTTTGCCATTAAACTGAGATGAAGTAAAAAAAAAAAACAATTAATTTCTTACTTGCGCTGCAACAAGGCCTTCAAGTTGATCTTGAAATTGATTCACATACTCGTGCAACAGTTTTGCATCTTCTTCAAAAACTTTAAGCATACATCTTGTCTTAAAAAATTTGAACATCAGTTTAATTTTTTTTTTTTAAAATATTTGTAATAAATAAGTTAAACAATTTTCAAAAACCTACTCGTCAAAATACAACTAACCAGATTCCAAATGTGAAGAAAAATAAACATCTTTTACAGTAAATGTTTCAAAATTATTAAATTTTTTTCCAAACAGAAAAGAAAGCTTTTCTTGTTTGTTTTCTCTTAGCTGGGAAGAAAACGGATGCAAAGAAAAGTCAACCACCTGTTTCTGATAACATTTCACATTAAATATTTTTACACCGATAAGTGAAATGCATTGACCTGCAATGACAAAACTGGACACAATCGAGTGCATTAGAAAATTATCATGTTATGGTCCTTTTAAAATGTAAAACAGGTATAACGTTGAAATGTTGCCTTTGCCGAGCAACAGATATTTGAGAAAAAACAACTTTATTATTAATTCTGTGTATAATGGGAAATATTTTTGAAACAGCTGAAAGAAAATACTATTATCAATTACTTGTCAACGGGGTGCAGTGTTGAACAAGAAATTCAAGTGATAATAAGAACAGCTTGGAGAATACTGGTTGGGTGTGCAAATATTTACTCCGTATCCTCAGAAATTTCAAAAAGTCTGTTGTTCTCCTTCCTGTAAGGCAAACTTCCACATTCAGTTGGAAAAAAAATAATTCATCGCTGGTTTAGTCGATTTTTTATTAAATAAAATCAAACGCAAATCAAACAAATAGGAGAGATTTAAAATTTAATCAAAACTTGAATAAAAATAAACAACAAAATAGAACGTTACTGTACAATTGTTCTGAAACAATGGAAAATGAGAAAACTCACCTGTGGTGAATTTTCTAACACGTCGTCTAGACACAATGATGAAATTTTCATTTTCTGCATGTACAGCTCAAATGTGAAAAATTAAAGAAAGAAAACAAAAACAGGCGCCAATTAATTGAATAATCAAGCAGTGAAATCGACAATTTTTTCGTCAAACAAAGTTGAACAAACTTTCCAAAATATGAAAAAAATTAAAAATCAATGTTTGCAACTTCGTATATGGAAACTGAAAAAAACTGACATTGAAAATTTTTCGCACAATACCCTACAACAGTATTTCTACAATACTACAGTAAACAAACTGAAAGCAAGGTAAAATTTTCACCAAGTGATTTTTTTTAGTTTATATAAACAAAACTCTGTATTTATGAAAATTTATCTGTTTCGAATTTCATAATACTAGTGAACTATTTATTTTTTTTTCATATAAATTGTGCAAAACACTCATACACATTGTGATTCGGAAATTTCAAAAATATTGAAGAAATTGCAACAAAACTTGTCAGTTCGTAACTTTATTTTTATAATTCGATTTCACTTTCCAGAACTTTTTAAAATATTTTACTTCTTTCATTCTATTTAGAAATCATCTAATCTTTTTTGTGCCAAAAATTTGATTGACTAAATTATTGGCACAATGATTGAAGAAAATTATTAAAAATATGTTGCAAAAATAGTTGATTTTTTCATTTTTCAGTAACGCGAAGAATTGTTAAAAGTTTTCGTTACATTCATAAAACTGTTTGTTCGTTTATAATTAACAAGTGAAAATGTTTTTCACACTTAACATTTGAAGGCGATAGAAAAAACATACAGTAGGACAATGATTAAAAATGAACCTCATTACAAAAGAAAACATTAACAAAAAAAGACATGTATTTTTCTTGCATAAAAATGCCATAAAGTTGCATGTTGGTTTTTTCTGTTTTCTTTTTCAATCACATAATGTCGTAGGATAAATATTCATAATGTCTTCAGCTTTTCCAGCAGCTCTTCGATGAAAGCCTTAACAGTTGAATAAGTGAATAAATAAATACGTATTTCTTTTACATCACCATATTTTACTGATTTTATTCAGTTTACAAAATCATCCTGTTTACCATGTTTATAAAGTTTAATTTGAAGAATTTAACAAAACTTCAACAAACAACTAATTAAAATTCATATTAATGACATCCATTGGTGAAAAATATTTCAATATTAATTAATAAACATCCTAGTAAAGGCTTTATTCGTGCATAACGTATAGTTAAAACCAAGAAAAAGACCATAAACATACTTCAGCCTTTGCCTTGTCAGAGCAATGTAGTTGCAACTGTTCCTGAATATTAAAAAAATAAGAAAAAAATATAAAAACATTTCAATATAAACGTGGATTAGTTTATCGAATAACCTGCAGCCATTTACGACGCTGAGCTTCATCTTCCATGTCTAGTAGAAAATCCAACTCGATCATGGCTTCATCGAATTTCTGCAAAAATGCAATTATCTATATGCAACTGAAAGAATAAAGCTGTGCAAATGTTGGATGATGAACAACAACACAATCAATGTTCAAAAAGTGTGCATCGGCTTGACGATCGGATTAGAAATTTCACATACGGTATTTCCCTAATGAACCTAACTTAAAGATAAGATATATCCGACATGAGAGCCCAGTCAACACAGAAAAATAATTAAGTTAGAATTTACGCCAGATGGCATAGCTAAAAGCAAGCACAACACATCACCATATCAACACTGAAACATAAATGGAAATCATTAGTCAAACAACATGTTTTTCATGAGGAAGGTAGTGAATATGAAATTCAAAAAATCAGCAATCGCATAGAGAAGGCAAAAAAAAAGCATTTTATAATTGGATTTCAACGCGACTTAACAGCAAACTTGGTTAATAAAAATGAATAATTAGGAAAAGAGTAGAGTTAAAAGAACAAAATAAATAATTATAAAAATAGAAAGCTGCATGCTTAAAGTGAAGAGAGTGAAAGTAAAACTGAAATAGCATGAACACAAGACATGATAAACACATCTGGAAAATTATTGAAGCAGTAAAGAAACATCATTTCACAACAACCGGTTAATTTATAAATGTTGTTTCTTATTCAAGTAACATTTCAAGGTCATATATTTTATTTTATATTATTATTACAAAGAGTCAAGAAAGCTAAAAAAAATAAATTTATAAAAAATAAAGATAAAAATATGACTTAATTTAACAATAATTTTTATTTTAATAATCTGCTTCTTTTATTCGATTTTACATTGAACATTTGTATTATATAATTTGAACTAGTTATATATTTATTACAAATGAAAAACAGATGCTGCTGTTTAATAAGCTTGAACTCGCAAATAGACGACAAACACCACAAGCCTTCATAAAAGATGCTGAAGAGATAAAAGAATATATATATATATATATATATATAAGAAACACTTTGAAGAATCCTTGTCTTTATTGGCAATAAATTCAGATAAATTGGTTAAAAAGCACTTTACGTAAATTTTCATGCGAAGTTGCTGTTGAAACTATTAAAAATAAAAGCATTAACTGCTTTTTACTAATCAATCCTCATCTGAAGATCAGATATTGGACGTGGGCTAAAAGATTCAACACGATCAATATTAATCACTGCGTCGAAAGATTTTGATAATTTGCATCGATGACATTATTCGTAAAAGCACATCAAATCAACACTTTTGACAAATTGAAATGGAAGGTTCATGCAAATTTTAAATAGCTAAACGATCATTTTAAACTTGCGTCATTGAATAGTTAAAAAAATAATAAATTCACAATTTCTTTGGTGAAGAATAAAATTTGTAAACATATCTGACACAGTTAGCAGTTTTTTTAAAAAAAATAATATATTTCTTAACATGACAAAAAAGAGATAGATCAAACTAAACACAATCCATCAATTAATCTTCATCTAGAACTTGAAAACAACACTACAAGCTGTATTTGTTCAAACGTTTAAATGCAGTATGCAAAAAAATACGAGCAAAAGTAAATGGATGAAATTTTAAAAATTTAAACAACAAAATATATATATATGTATATTCTTACTTCAAGATCGCAAAGAGGTTCTAAATTTTCTAACAGCCACATTTCTACGCGAAGACGTTTTCGGATTAGCATCATCTGCTGTTTGCCATATTTCATGGTCAAAACACGGCCTCGCTCCTTTTCATAATCTTGCCTATTTGAAAATCGAATTTTTCGACCACTTTCCATTTCCAAATCAACCCGATGCTGAATTCCACAATCACCGCAAGCGCGTTAACTCAAATACAGTATGAATTAAACGTGCAAGTAATAAGAATTATTAGTTGACTGAAAAAATTTTCAAATAAAATTATTTTCTTAATAAATTATATAAATCTTTATTCAATCATAAACAAGATGAATATTGCGAAAGAAGCAAAAATTTTATTATTTCCTACATTCAGTGCAAATGTATTTTTATTTTTGAATGTCAACAGTTTAAAAGGCACATTTATTTTTGATTTTTCAATTATTACGCAATGCATACAATTCTATTAAATCAATTTTTTACTATATTGAAAAAAAAACTAAAAATGTACTAAAATGAAAAGTTCTATTGTGAATTTATTGAAAAACATTTCATTCACTTTTCAAATGTTAAAGTTGCTAAAAATTGTCAATCAGTAATTTTTATTTGCAAACATAATGCAGTTTTATTTTTTTTAAAAAAAAGATTTATTTTGTCAATTTTATCATGTCAATTATTCATTATTTATTAACAAAAGAAAAAATCAACCATTACAACAGGTTACGTACGCAATTTAAATGATACAGTATTTTTTTGTAAAATCACTGGTTTCTTTCTTTTATATATATTAATTTCTAATGTCAGATGAATAGTGTATATTAAAAATAAATGATAAAATTTTTATAAAACAACTTTTAAACTTTTAACTAAATATCATGGATAAGGAATATTTTTCAATAAAAGTCAGTTGAAATTTTGCAAGCAGTCATGGTCGTAGCAAAGCTTGTTGGACAAAATCAATCACAGATTCTGCATAACTGTTACGCCAATGTACGTTGATTTCAACCATTTTTACCGCATTATTAAATAACTGCTTGTTGTCATCGCCATCTATTTCATTGACAAACTGATTTAACTGAAAATAATTGATTTTCTTTTTTTTGAACAAAATTTTAAATATCATTAAAATTTAAACAACCTCTTCCAATTCAGCAGCTGTGTTAAAAGTACGTACAGCTTCCATAGTCATTGTTTTCAAAGGCTGCTTCAATTTTTTCTTAATACTAAAAAAAAATAGAGAAAAAAAAACCAACTGCTAATTGAATTAATTGTAAAACTTACTATTCAGACCATCGGCTTTTCATATGTTGCCACATAATTTGCCGAGCTACCGGATTGTTGCCTAAAAATTTAAACAACGTTCCAACATCTTGACGTCTAATGCACGGCTTATCTAGCTGCAAAGAGGCGTTGAGCAATCTAAAATAGTAGTATAATAAAAAGAAAAACAAGCACCTACCAATTAACCTACCGGAGCAACAAATCAGAGTCTTCACAGCAGCTCAACCCGTATAGAAGATTCTCTTTCTCTATTCCAATCGATTCATGATTGCACAGATGCCACAGCCTTTCAAAATCAGTGGTATGTTTCTGCTCAATTCCAGTACAATAAACACGTCTTCTTGCCAAAGCAGGAACCCTGAAAATTTTTATTGAATATATTTTTTTTTAATTAATAGAATGAGATATTTAATGAAAAATTCACACTTTGAACAATTGGAAGATCCATCGTCAGACAGCTGACAATCTTCCATAAATTCTTTGAATTTTTCCACTGCCACATCTCTACAACTAGTAACATTCCAACCGCACGCTTCTTCCACAATTTTACCACTGAATACGCTAAAACCATGTTCAAATTGGATGATAACAAATCAAATTTGACCATCAAATCAAAACTATTAAATAATATTTTACCTCAACTTAAAATCATCAACTTCTATATTATTCCATAAGTCAGTTTTATATGCAGAATTGAGAATCTTTTGAACATATTCCTGAAAAAAAAAGTAAAGTCTTTAATTTTTAATTTATCAACAATTAATCACATTTCAACAACACCGTATAGCATATGTATAAAATAACTTGCAAATTATTTGCAATTTATAAAATGCAACTTTCAAACAAAAAGAGCAACAGCCTTTTTCTCATTTCAAAACACTTATATAATATTTAACATAAGAACACCTGAAAAAAATACTGTGGATGCAATATTTAAATATTTAAGGCAATTTTGTTGGGGAAAAGAAATCAAAATATTTACAAAAAAGAAGTGACCACCAGGATGAGTGAATAGCATGTCTTGCAAATAATTTAGCCCAATGAAAGCGGATTTCCAAGGAACAGCATCGACTTCATCTGGTAAACGTTGAACCAATTCCAGTGCACGTGAATAATTCACATTACCAATTCTGAGAAATAAAAATTAAACACCAACAATTATTTTAATCTGATTAATAAATTAAAAAGTAGATTCATCACTCACAATGCCAGATTAAATGCGTCACTGATTAGCTGAGAACGCTCGATACTAAGAATGTCCTGTTAACAAATTAAATTTCAGGAAGTTCATGTTGATAAATTTAAAACTGAATTCAATAATTTAACAATACAAAATGAAACATTAATATTATATTATATTATATTATATTATATTATATTATATTATATTATGAATTTTAAATCGTTTTACCGATGACCATCCAGAAAGAAGCCGTTGCCATGTAGCATCGTCGTAGTGTAGTCGAGCAAAACTGCGCACTTCTGAATTGAACATTAGCCAGCAATCGTCTTCAATGGCCAACATTACTGAAAAAAGAAAAAAACTATCGATTCACTTCTGAAGCAAAATAATAAAATGAAATAAAACAAAATTTCCAATATACATAAATACCTGTACTGTTAGGCTGCAGCCATAACAATGATGTGATTCCCTTATTAGTGCAAGTTTTGTACCACAATGGTATATACCATTGTTGACTGACATTCGTTGAAACGTTTGTCGCATTATCTTCTAAATAATTTCAAATTGACAATATTTAATATTTAAATCATTTTAAATTACCTGTTAAATTTACAATAAATCGAGATTGTGACAATTGAACGTGAGAACCGTTTACTCGATTGACAGCAACGACAGGAAAACCAGCTGCGTTTACCCATGAATCCATAAAAATAGAAACGTTAAATTTGTTTGAATCCCATCCAACTGAAGGTGATTCTGATTCCATGACTGCCTTAAACAAAAAATAATACTCCTCGAATTAGAAAAAAACACCGTTAGATATAGCAATAATTGGTAGTTTTACAATATTTATGTAAGATACATTTCAAAGAAATCAAAAGTAAACTTTATGCCTTATCAAAAGCAGCCCATAAATCTTCCTCCCTGGCATTCATCTCAGCCATTGTTTTGAAGTAAATCTAAAATGTAAATGTTAATTTTTAACAAAGCAAAAACAAAGCTTAAAACATGCCATACCTTGAGGCCTACCCAAAAATCGTTTTTCATCACATATTCAAGCATGCGAATTATAGAGGCGCCCTAAATCCAAAAAACATTATTCTTCATTTACAGTAAAGACAAAACATGCGAAACCTTTTTGTAAGTGATGTAGTCGAAATATGTAAATAAATCTGTCTGAGTTGATGACCGATGAATGGGCGGTGACTGTGGTTCCTGATCTTTAGCCATTGCCATTTGAATCTGCTCAAAGATAAACTGTTGCTCCTGAATGAAACTTAAATGAATAAATATGAACTCTTAAAACTTAAAAATATTATGTATGTAAACAGAAAAAAATTATCTAATTACCAATACATTAGGCCACTCTTGTAATATATGTTGAGTCCCTAAAAAGCCGACAAAATCTGCGAAACCTTCATTCAACCAAACGCTATCCCACCATAACATCGTCACCAGATTTCCAAACCACTATAAAAACAAACTGCTCAAATAATTTCCAACTAGCGGTTTGGCTATTTAGTTATAAAAAATTAAATTATTATATAAATTAAACCTGATGTGCCAATTCATGAGCAATTATTCTGGCCACTCTGAGCTTGTCAATCACTGAAAAGCATCGAGCCACGCCACCCAGTTTAGGAGATTTGTACAAAAGTGCCGTTTCACGGTACGTCACCAAACCCCAGTTTTCCATAGCACCTGGACCAAAATCTGGCACGGCTAACATATCTGCAAAAATCAATTTACAAATTCAGAATAATTAAAAGAACTGCTATCATATCGATTTGTAAAATAGTTTTTAAAATAAATAAATAAAAATTCTTGTAGAAAAGTAATAGAAACAAAGCAATATTGAAATAAACTGTACCTTGCTTTGGTAGAGGAAAAGGATAATCAAACTTTTCGACAAAATAATTTAAAACTTTTGGTCCAGCGTAGAGTGCAAAATCGATTTGGTCCATAAGAGATTCACGAGTCCAAATTCTAAACTTCAACTTCAGAGAAGGATTTTAATAAAATTTCTTAGCATGATTATTGTGGATAAATTATCTACTCTTTCGTTGGATTCATAACTTTCTTGATAAGGGAAGTCGACTACAGCTATGGCGAATAAATATGATGACATTTGAACGCTAGGCTGAAAGGAGGTCTCAATCCAAGCATCTCTAAAATATAAATGTAATGCATTTGATGCAAAGGTGCAAAATTTAATGCTTTAAGTATTTTACATTTATGTTAGACCCTGCATATCAAGAAAATACTGTAGGAAAATGGAGAGATTGTAGACAAGATTTAAATAGAACATTCTCGTTTTCAATAAACTTGTCTATGACCAAGTGTTTTCTTTAGAAGTAAAAATAAGGTAAGATCAAGCGCACGCCTTTGAATGTTTGCATCTGTACCATATTCGATATGAAAGAATAATTTATTTGAATATTATAGGTTTACACAGCAAATGAAAATCTACCAGAGTACAGCTTATAAGAAACAGAATTACAACCTCAAATCCACCGAGACCGGCATGTCAAGAAATTATGCAAAAGTACAAAGATAGCGAACAATCAGGTGTTCGTACATGGAGAAGCTTACACTTGATACACAACTGTGGAAAACTTGTAACAGAACCAGAAATTAATTCGCATTTAACTTGGTGCCAAGAAAACGGATCAGTAAAAGAGGCTTCCTCATAAGAAGAAAAAAATCAGAACAATCAAGAGGTATTATTTAATTTCGCAATTATCATTCCATTGTCATTTTGATAATTTAATGCATTAATTCTTTTAAAATGCTTATACATCGAATTTCCTTATTTATCTGGAATACAGCATTGTTAAAGCAATTGTTATTTCAATATTATCAAATAAAGTGATACTTAAAAAAATGATACTGATTAGAGGTGTTCTAAATGAACTTATTTTTCACATACAATAATTTTTTGCAACAAATTCAAAATTAGTTTAATAGAAATATTAAAAAAGTGTAATGTAAGTAGTAATATTTAGTTCAATTCCTACCTCAGTTTCGTCATACTGTAAGGTGATACTGTAGCATAAGGTTGCATATTCTAAGCCTTACATTTTTAGGTTAAATCGCTACAGTTTATTCCACTTTACTGTCATTATGGACGTTATGGCGGAACTCGATACACATCCAAATTAAAGATGAATTGCAGTCGTCTAGTTAGGACGCAAGCACTCGTGGTAGTTTGTAGGAATCAAAGGAAACGCATGATTATCTACTATTCGCAGAGAATGAATACCCTTACACTCCTTCACAACTACCCGCTACCCAGAATAGAAGATGTGATTCGGAATGTCACAATTTATCAAGTCTAGTATCATCAGAATGTATGTCGTATTCAAATCATCTACCAGTTCAGACAGATTCCATTCATCACTTTCAAAGAATAATGGATAATATATTCAAGACAGAAAATTTGAAAGAAATCTTTATGTATGAGGAATGCACTGATGTGTGGAAACAAAGAACTTAGTAATAACTTGGAAAGTGTATGAAAATGACACATAAATACAACCTGATGCTTAATATTGATAAATGTGACTGTGCGAGAAACCATTACAGAAACTTCTGCGTTCGAAAGAATCTGCTTAAGAAGAGTGCTCAGTTTACAAACAGTGGATACTCATAGAAATATACAATTTGACTAAGCATAGAAATATTGAACATGTGTAGCGCAGGCTTTCGAAGGTATTCAAGATCTCACCTAAAGGTGAACAATCACTAGACAGCATTGACATCAAGCGGTTTTCTCGCTGAAATCATCCTTCAAGCCTATAAAGGTATGCAGAATATTGGCTAATCCTATATCCATAATGCTTAAATCCTAGCTGCGTAAATAAAAATTATGAGTAATAGATTATATTTTGTATATTGTATGTAAATTTGTATATGGATGTATATATATTAACTATTTATTTAAGCATATCTGTGCATTAAATACAAAGAAAAATAAATGAATTAATTTTTTGTATATTTTTTCAATTTGATTTAATGACAAAATTTATTTTTGTTACTTACTTTTTAAATGAAATTTGTTTAGTAACATGCTCCAAATATCAAGCCACAAAACTGCAACAAGTGGCAAAGCATTAAGCGAAGTATCATTGACCGTGGCATGTCAAAGACCACATGAAGATATGAAACAGATTGTATAAGCTATTCAGCACTCTGCAAACCAAAGGGCAAAGAAGGAAAATTGTCGTGACATTCTATGCTTCTTCCAGAAGTGAGAAAATTTAAATATAAATATTACATTATGTATAAAATTTGTTTTTTTAAGAATTTCATTCAGTATGAGAAATGAATTCATTATGGAGACGCGAAAAGAGAATTCACGATAATAGCAGGGCACCATAGGCCGGAGATCGTGGACTACACGATGGTGGAAACATTCTCGAAGAAGCTGATAAATTATGTTACGAGTCCGCACACCGGTGCAAGCTGTGTGCACACAGGTGGCCATTCAGTTAGGCTGTATGCACACAGCCTATGTACGGACTGATAAGAGCAGGGTACTGTGGTGCCGAAGATCGTGGACTACACGATGGTGGAAACATTCTCGAAGAAGCTGATAAATTATGTTACGAACAGCTTGATGAAATAATGGAATGATACAATATAAAAGGAGACAAACACCTAGCATTTGCGATAAAAATGGAAAAGAATCAAGACAGTGCTACTCCACAGTCCAGTGCAAAGCATGATGAACCAAAGATGAATACTGAAGAAGCCATTTTTAAATATTTTTTATTTCATTGCAGAAATTATATTCTGATGAACCCTTAGAATCCAAAGCTTAGATGGTTTTTCCGAATTTTGTACGTATTTGGACTTTTTCACCCTTTTGATCACAAACATGAAGTGCAGATTTTTCCCTTTATTATTTCATTGTGTTCACTGAAATTGAACTTTTTAGTTTTTATAGAGTATTAAAATAATAATTTTTGACACGGACATGTTTTATTGAATTGAAAATATCCTATATTTGGAGATGCTTGGCCTGTGATAGAAGTCGGGACAGATTTTGTGGACGCACTCTGTGCAGCACGGCGCTTTGTGTAATTCTCAGCATCTTTTAATCTTTGTTGTCTTTGGCTCTACTGAAGAAGACCCAACACTGTTTTCATTGTGTTCGCTATTTTATAGGCAGGTGTTGATGTTAATCCCAAGCTCCTCTAATGTCTTTTTTATAAGCCCGGACAATTCAGATAAATTCCAGTTCAGCGCATTTACTGTAAACTTTCTACCGTACTTCAACTGAAATAGCCATCTACGATGTGACCTTTCGGCGTTTCACTCAGGATTTTTATCTGTCCATATTACATTCGCAGCCACTCCTGTGACATCGAGCATATTCAAGAATAATACCATGGGCCATCAAAGATTCTGCTGCTTTCAGGAGTACAGCCATATTAGGTGGTCCAAACTGTCTACACCAGGGGTAGCCAAAGTGGTCGATATCGACCCCTTGGGGTCGATGGGACTATCTAAGGGGTCGGCAGAGACTTAGGAGTCGAATGGGGGTCGATGAACTCCGGGATCGAATATGAACTTTGAAATCCCATCTGAGGAATTTATTTCCTGGAGAACTATTATGTAACAATAATTTATACTTTCCTGAACTATCAACAGACACCACCAGAAATTAATTTTGCGGGGCCGAACTGCGCGATGCTAAGAAA
>JYDO01000121.1:7043-45519 GCA_001447755.1 Trichinella papuae | reverse complement strand
GAAATAAGCTACAATTATCCAACATCTTGCGTCTAAAACTAACACGTATTAGTGTGGACGTCAAAGAAGTCATCAATCAAAACAGAAAATAAGCCCAATGTTCGCATACACCTCATTATGCATTTAACTAATAAACTTATACATTATAATTAGGTGTATTCATTAAAAAATTTAAAAGTATTAAACTCATATTTTTTATTTAACCCCCTTGCCTTTTAAAATATGCATTGCAAGTCGGTGGGTCGCAAAAAATTGCCTTTTTCTACAGTGAGTCGCAGCCCAGAAAAGTTTGAGAACCAATGCTTTATATTATGGTGGATAACAATAGGACGCATTGATTTTTTTGGTACGTTATTTACTAGTGTAAGATTTCTGTCAAAACTGAAGTGAGATCACCCAGGCTGACGTCTTGCTGTGACGGCTATTTCTGATGGGATGTTGCGTTTATTTTTTGGCAGTGTCCCAACCATGGTTGTATTTCGTGGCAGAAGTTCCTCCGCCAGACCCACACTGGTTTCAAAATTATCCGTCATTATATTGCGCCTTTAGCCGCACCAAGGATTAAGTAAACGCGTTGCCAACTCACTTATTTTCATATAAGCCGTTCTTCTCGGTTGTTTGCTGACATATATCTCTCCTGTTAAGGTATATGATGTTTCAGCGTTACAACACCAAAATAGTGTTGTAGGTGAACAGTTTCAAAATCAGTACAGAAGTATAAATTACTGATCAGCTGCATAGAATAACTATTTCCTGCTTTTCAGATTTTTGATATCAAATAAGTCAACAGATGCTATTCATCAGATCCAGCTTCTTACGTGAC
This sequence comes from Trichinella papuae, assembly GCA_001447755.1. Lineage (NCBI taxonomy): Eukaryota > Metazoa > Nematoda > Enoplea > Trichinellida > Trichinellidae > Trichinella > Trichinella papuae. Next base: position 44,696 of record JYDO01000121.1, on the reverse strand, counting down.
AGAATTCTCATAATATATTTTAGGAATCCTAGTAATGACAGGAAATAAAACTTGATTTCATGTCAAATATGGATTATTCATCATATTTTAAATATTCTAACAGGCAAATATATTTGGAATTTGCTCATTTAACACGTTTGGTAGAATAATACAGAAAAACGAATTGATTTCAGATAAAAATTACATACATCAACCATTTCGGAAACCAGAAAACCATTTGGGTCCACAGGACCCTAACAGTCCAAAAGGCGCCTATTTAACTTTTAATCACCATAACTTTTGATCGACTTTATTAAATTAAAATATATTTTTAAATAATACTTCTCACTGTTTCAAAAGAGTGTTCCTGAAGCCACAGTTCATACAAGCTGATGTGAAGAGAGATACAATTACTTAAAACATGCTGGAGTCCAAAAGCCCGACTAAAGGTTAATTGTTAATTCACTGAGTTTCTCTTAACTCTTTTAATTAATTAAAAAATTCAATTCAATCATTTTCAAAATGTTTGAATTGCCATTCTCGTGGTGAAAATTTAAAAAATTTACATATTTTAACAAATTTTCAACAATACTAAATCGTTAAACACTGCTCATACCAAATTTCACCTTTCTATTTTACTGATTTAGCAATTGTTTTTTTCATTTTAATGCTCCATATATTTATTTATATAATCTTACCGAATAATCTTGGTATACACAGCTGGCATATTAGACAAAGCTGTTGTGTTGGCTGGATGTATTACTGTTAAAGTAAAAACAGACTTGAATTCAGGTTCATCAAAACAAGGAAGAGCTCGTCTTGCATCCGTAGGTTCAAACTGGGTAACCAGAATCCATCTACAATTTATACATGCAGGCATGGGCACTTTTTTTGAAATGAATAATTATCATATTTAATTTTTTTAATGTTTTTAAATTCATAAAATAAATGTTTTGATTTTGTTTAGATAAAGTAAAATTAATTATTTTGCATTAAATAAGTTAAAAATACCGTTTTAGAGTAACGTGTGAAAAAATCAATGTCTTTCTAGATGCAATCATTTAAAATCAGCTTGCTAAAAGCCATGAGCAACTGTTTAACTGAAGTAAAAGATTTTTTTTGTCATAAAATTAAATTATTTCATAAAAATATATCAATAAAAATAACCCACTGCGATAACTATCAATTAAAAGCAGTTGATGAACTATTGCATAATTTTGCCGCAATTATAATGCAAATCAAAAAAATATCAAAACAAACAATCTGCTACCTGTTATCTTTTTCTACAGTATAATTTGCACGATAAAAACCTTGTAAATCGTCAGCTAATTTTCCAGTGTAGCTCATCGACAAGAAATATCTTTTATTAGGTTCCAATTCAGAGGTGGGATAAAACGTCACCATTTGGGCAACACTTTCGACCTCAAATGCAGGATTTGAAAATTCAATCTTTTTCTTTGTATCTTTTTCAATCAATTTCAAACTGGATGCTATAATGTCGATCTCTTCTACGTTCATCGTTATATTTTTCGTGCTGTTGATGCATTCAATTTCGACAGTTAAATTTCCATCAAATGTGAACAGTTTGTCAGATGGCGACGTTGTGGCAGAATTTGGATAATAAACTTGAACTTTCAATATATATTCCATCGGTTTAACAGATTTGGGCAATCTGGCATTAGCTGGCATTGGTTGTCGCAATGTTTTGCTCATGAAATAAATCACAAGTCCAACAAGTATGCATAGCAGTACAATTACAACAGTGGTGACAGTAATTGTTGTAATAAGTCGCCTTGATTTTGACTTTGGCCGCGATTTCACCACCTCTTGTTCCATTGCAAATTTTCTTTAAACTACAAAAGAATTGAAATTATGAAAAAGAAAATTTTCAAAATGCAAATAATAATAGATAGAATTCTGTTATTGTTTTATTTATAGTAAAAGCAAATACATTATCAAACAGAACAGAAACATATAACAACATATTGTAAGAGATATTGAATTTGTTGTTTTTATTATTGTTGCTTCATTTCAGAAGAAGACATTTGATGTACAGTAATAAAAGATGTTTGTGTGGCTTTCTATTATTGATTGAACTTGGAAATTGGGAAATTCAATCATTTCACCCGTAGCGCATAATATAAAATATAATACTTCTTCGCAGAAGGATAATCTATATTTGTTGAGAAAATAATACTTTAAAAAATCTTCACTTTCAAACGGCAAACATATTGAACGTAAAGAATTGACGTTCATCTTATATAAATGTATGTTCTTTTAAATTAGCTTACGTAAAGACATCATCATCACCAATCACATCATCCAAAACGATTATAATTTTAGTGATTGATGAAAAACAACAATAAAAAAAAGATCACTTTTTCTGCGTTGAAAAAGAAAATAATTTATTGCAGCAATAATTTTGCAAAAAAAAAATTTTTTTTTAATGTAAAAAAGTATGCAAATTTTTTCTAGAGAAATAAATTTTTGAACAAACGCTGTAGAAAGGCAAAAGCAACATTGCAAGCATTTCCGTACAAATATTGTATTTTATTAATCAGAGCTATCAAAAATGAACAACCAATGATTACGCAAAATTGAAAGCCTGACAAAAAGATAAATTAGATAAATAATCAATCTGGTCACTTTTTGCACATTTTTATGTCGTTGTTCAATTAAATCAATAAAAACAATTGATAAGAAATGAATGAACAAAATGCACAATATTATCACTTACTCTGTTTGACATCTGACTTCAATGATATAATTTTATATGGTTAAATAATTTTGAATTTTTTTTTTTTCAATTAGAAAGTGTACTGATTTTCATAAAAGATAAAACTAGTAAGTTAAATTTCTGAGTACTGGTTTTAATGGAATTTTTCATTTGAAAAGCATTAATTGAACAAATCTGGTATGGTATATATTGAATTTTGTCATACAATAGGGAAAGATTCCATTTAATTGAATTCAAGCATTATAATGTTTATTTACAAAGGAATTATACTGTTCAATTCAATATTTATATATACATACGTTCTAGATTCAATAAATTCTCACATTACGGAGAATTGGTGAAATTCAGAATAATGAAATGTAAAAATTGTGCATATAAATAAAATAATTTCAAGCAATTTAGTTAATGAACGAGAAATTTTATTTCAAAATTGCAACAAAGTAAGAATTTACAGTAAACGAATTTTTTCATTTCAAAATTTGTAATAAAATTATAACCAATAACTGATTAATTGAAACTTTGAAAACAATATATATATATATAGAATAAATATGAAATTAGTTTTACCGTAAAAATGCACAGAAATAAATTATAACTTACTGATCGTTTAGACAAAGTTGAAACGCAACTGGTGATTGCGCTTCTCTGCTCTAGCAAACGATGATAGTAATAATTGTGAGATATTTCTTCCTTATTTACTTAACACAGCTTAGTAAGAGTTTTATGGGGAAGATGTAAAGCTAGGCAACAAAGTTGTTTATTTTCAGCTAGTTTTCTTCACTTCAAGCATGTGATGACCGGTAAAAATCCGACTGATAGAGACAGGTAGATAGACAAACAGATAAGAAAATAAATAAAATAAACTAAAAACTATATATATATATATATATATATATAATGTAATATAAAAACCGAAAATAAACATTATATAAAGTTGAATGAAGAAGTGAAATAATGTTGTGCGTATTTTATCGTTGAAGTAACGTTATATTACGACAAGATGCCAAAAATTTTTTTTTTGATCCGTAACTAATTGCTAAACGCTAGAACGACTCGACGATTGTGCCATTCAAGTATGCCAAACAAGTAAATAATAAATAAATAAATTTCCATCAATTCTTTTGACATCGTTGGCTGATACGACGTCAGTTTGTTCACACAAAGTCAATCAAGTATGCATTATAGCAGCACGTCATCCAATGTCACAATGAACAATTTGAGCAAAATCAAAAACGTCACTACTACATTCAATATATGCCACACCGCATCTTCATCTTCACCAATATCATCAGCTCAACTTGTTCAATTTTACTTTGCATCACATCAATCACTTCACTTTTTCATATTTGCCGACAGCATTTTTATATCATCACATGCATATCTACTAATCAACATACAATGAATGCATCTCAATCTTTCCTCTCATTTATTTGCATATTTATTTATTCATTTTGTAATTTTTTGATTTCAAAAATAAATTAAAAATATATTTACAATACAAAAATTATATTAAAAAAAAAAATTTTTTTTTCTTACTTAAATCTGATTTTCAAGCTTCATTGCACACAAAGTCAACTAACTTCAATTAAACATAATTTCATAACATAAACAGAACAAATAAACAATAATAATTTATCGTATAATATTGAAAAATGTAAACGGTTTTTTTCTTTTTAAATTGTTGTCTCATTAACAATTAACAAACAAATATAACAAAAACTTATTTTCATTGTCAATAATACAAAATAGATTTTGTTTCAATGTAAAATAATTCATGTTCATTTGCAAAAGCAATGCATTTTTGAAACAAAGACCAACAGTGCGCACATTATTATTGTTCATTGTTCCTTCACCATTGCTAAAAAAAAAAATTGAATTTTCTGTAAACTCAACCGAAAAGAATAGCCAATCAAAGTTGATCATGAAAATTGTTTCTCGCAAATTAGCATATGCATGCCGACAAACAAGCTTAAGCTTAAGCTGTGCTAGTAAGTATGCAGCGGCTCTTATTTCTCAACAGTCAAAATAGACTGCATTATTCTGTGTTTCAAGTACGGCTGCTTTTCAAAAGTAAAATTGCAACACAATCAACAACAAAACCAACAGACATATTGTACATGTACATGCTGTGATCAATCATGAAAATATTTCATCAATAATATAAACGTTTACTTTTGTGTACAATTACGTAATAATTCAATTCAACGTTTTGTAAACAACTATAATTCTATACAATATAAAATAATTCTATAAATGTCATTTTAAATAATTTCACTACAAAATATGAGTTAAAAAAAAAAATTTTTCGACATTATTACTTTCTTAATTTCTTCTTTCAATTACTTATTAAAAATTTTCCAGAAAAATAAATTATTAATAATTTGTTATGCCCTTCTCGCAACCCATGCAAGTGAACATTTTCACACGGATATCACACTCTCATGCCATATGATTTTAAATCATTATGGTTAAGTAGAAGTAGAATATGCGGGTGCCATTTGCATGCAATCCATTTGATAATTCTTTTTGTGAACATTAAATATTGGAACAATAAATTCGAATTGTGCGTAGAAACGACCAAAATTAAAAAGACACACTACAACCATTTAATCTATAAATTTGCAGTAATCACATACAAACACACAAGCCAATTCACCTTTACAAAAATAAATAATTGCATCGTGTGGTAAAAACGAACAAAACGTTTCAAGATCACTACAAAGTGCGGTTAATTGCATCAAAACTTTTCCCGTTCACAGATTCATCATCAGATTTTGCATTCCGCTTACTGCAATGGCTGCAGTGGCAAGCATGCCCGTCTGGTCCGTATGGATCGAACTTAAAAACATTGCCAGTGAAATTACCGTCAACACATGCAATTGTCGAAACATCACACTGCAAAAAAGTCATAAACACTCATTTTATTTAAAAAAAAAAAATTTTATTTCATATTACATCCATTAATTCCGTTGTAAAATTGCCATCTCCAACCACAGGGGTACTGCAACGAATAGCACTCGCATCTTCCTCTTTCAACGACAAAAAGAAATTAGCATCTTCCTGTTCGAAGTTCTCCAAAAAAGTAAAAGTGCAATTCCTGTTAAAATATATAATGGGTTGAATGTATAAAATGTAAAATGCAAAATTGAATCATTTTACTCTTTCAACTCGCTGCAATCCCTTTTGAAATCAAAATGTCCTTCCTTACACGGCGACATCACCATCATCTTATCAAAGCCTTTTTTCAAAGCTTCAACTACATCGATTGTCGACTCACCAACTATAAATACAATTGTAAGTTAAAAATAAAATCTGCTAAGTCAACTAATTATACTTACGTGACTCCACACGTGCTACTTCCAAGCTGGAATTCATCGAGCTGCTCGAAGGACTGCACATCTTGATGCTTACTAAAATAAATGTTAACATTGTTAAATATGACATAATAAAATGAATCACGCGTTTTCACCAAAATAACTGCTGAATTTTTATTATGATAGACTAGAAAGTATAATAAAAAATAAACTTTCATATGATAAAATTTACTAACTTGATCAAAGTTTAGTTGTAACTGTGCTACGCAATAACTACTTAAATCTAATAAAAAAAAGATACATCAATAAATAAAAGTAAAAATAATTCATAAACAGCAAATCATACTATTATAAAAGACAAAAAATTTGATAGTTAAATGTATTTACCATGGACGATGAAATTTAGATTTAATAAAAAATGCACACACAGAAAGCAAATATTAAAAATTTATAATCTGAAAATTACATTTTATTTTATTTTATTTATCGTCATTAATGAGAAACAATAAACAATAGCCTAAAATACGTGTTAATAATTAATACCAAAATCTTATCTTTAAATATTATATTTTTAAATAAAAGCAAAATAATTTTTAAAATAAGGATTAACTTTATCAAAATTTTTCTGCTTTGCAGATTAAAGAGCACTAAAAAATAAAAAGCGTCACATTTCAGTGAAAAATTGAGTAATTCATTAATTAATTAAATAAATATTTTATCTCATAAAAAAGAAACTATCTTTGAAATTAAATTAACGAAAAAATTCTCCTTAAAATTAAAAATCATTACTTACAAACAATAATTCAGCTGGCGCTGCAACACTGGCTGGTATTCAAACAAAGAACTAAATGAAACCGAAAGAATAGGTACAATATGAAAAATGAAAATCAGGTTTCATTACCAGACAAACAGATGTTTTATTACAGTAACCTTTAATTTTCTCAAAAAAATAAAGCTAATTGATATTTAAAAATTCTAACTCCTTAATGTTTATTCATTTATATACTCTTGTTTCATTTTATTTAACAATAATCAGACTTAATTTAGTAAATTTAGCATTTATAGTTTCTGCTGTAGTAAAAACCCGCTCAGCGTCATCTGTATTTTTAGACGTTTGACCTTGACCTAAATTCTAGCTGAAAAGTTGTTGTTGTTGTTGTCAACAGAGAAAGCGTTAGCAGCGTATTGATATAGTAGTAGGGAAAAACATTGTAGTTTTTCGCTTATATTTACTTATCGTTCGTTTGTATATATTCAAATAAATTGTACATATATATTGTAGATTATTATTGAAACGCGAGATTTGATAAGTTCGAATATAGCGCGAAGAAAGACAGTTAGCGGCAGAACCTAATTGTCAACAACCACGTGTAGTAAGGTTCCCCTGCGAGCTTTCTACATCTGCTTTGTAATTATATTCATTTTACTAACTGTTAAAAAAATCTGACTATTGAAAACATGATGCTAACATTTTCTCGTAACATCTACATTTTCTGCCTAGCCAATATTTTCCAAGATTGACTGTAGACAGGCCGTTCGCCTATTGGCGCTTAACATTGACCTAAATAACGTGCAGCGCGGAAAATTCAAATTGATTGCTTGAATTCTCCAAATTGTAAGCTTCCCTTCAATCAGAATGCATCGCAAATGCAGTTCAAATTGGACAAGCTTTATTCCTGTATACAGAGATTAAGGATATCAGAGATAAATACAGTTATAACAAACAGAAATAGCGACTTCACACTTAATAACAATAAACAGACACGAATTTGCTTGTTAGATCTCTTTATATACTTTCTTCCTTTTCCATTCTTTAATATGCTGACTTTTAAAAATCTGCATATCTGGACTTGGTTATGCTAGAGTCCTTTGACCTCAGGTACGTCTCACCTTTTGATTAAATGCACTCTGAGCTATCCTTGAAACGTTTTACCTGTTTAGCAAAGCATTCGGCTACTTCGAAGTGACGTGTATATGATAGGCAACGTTTATTACGCCTTCTGTGAACCGCTACAGAAGAGTTCCTTCGCTAACGCAACGGCAAACCTGAGATCATGCAAATTCAATGCAAAATTATAGAAATTTTAAAATTCTGCATTGCCAGCTCTTACTCCCCGTAAATTTTAAGTAATCTTTTTTTTGTAATTCCTTGAAGGTTTCCATTGCAAGATCAACTTGTGCATATAATCATGCATGTGAACATATCACTGACAATGACAAATGTAGCGTTTGATCATCTGACCCAATCATCTGATTGAACGGAACTTTGGCACTTTCCTCGCGGAATCTTCTGACCTAGGACAGGATCATATCATGCTGACGTTTGCAAATATTTTATATTACAATGAAAAATTGCTTACTAACATTAAACTATTGTAAATTCAGTACGCTAAAGCTAATACAGTATGTTCAGTGAAAAAATTATGATCAACTCAACATTATACCAGTTAGTCGAGCAGATCATATCAAAAAATGGAAAGTATTCAAATTATATGGTAAATCTTATTTACTGAATGAGAGATGACTTGATTTTTCCTTTTTTTAAACAAAGTATTAAAAATAGAAAGAGCTGCATTTACTTCTTTTACAAAAGCCAAATGTGGATGATGATTTCTTAAAGCAGTAACTGAAACGACAGCATCCATTTGTAAAAAAGTGCATAAATATAAAACATTTATTAATATACAACTTGCTTAAGATTAGCAAAATAATTTGGAAGTCAAATAAGTAAACAACATACCATATTCAGTCGCTTATAAATTACAAGCTATAAGAGGCTAACAATCATACAATCAATACCTGAATAATTACTTATATTCATAATAAATAACATCACAAACCGGAGATAATAACATTTATTATTATTCATTTATTTTATTAAGGGATTTGTTTCATTAGATCAAAAGTAAATCAGTTTAATTTAGTTTAAAAAACTTTAAAATCATTTTGACCAAATTTCATACTCCAACTGTAACTACTGCAAACAAACTTTTAATTTTAAAACCCATGAAAAGAAGAATTCAACAAAATTAACATGTTGTATGTTCAAGATTTTTAGAACTTAGCTCATTCAGTAAAAATAAAATAATTCATTTTGTATGATCTCTTCAAAATTACAATCCATTTTATGCCAGAATTTTTAACTATAAAATAAAAAACTTTAATACACACATATAAATCAAATAATAGCTTCATCTTAATCACATATATTTTTTCAGAAAAAAAACAATAAAAAAGGTTTACAAAGAATATTCTTTCAACAGTTTCAATGCATTTACTGAATGAACAATACCCACGCATGAATGCGCACATCTTTTATGAATGCATAGCTAATCATGAAATCCTTTACAAATCATCAATCCATGTGACTTTTCTGAATACAACGTTGATAAACTGCATTTAAACTCTATTACTTACATACTGTTTATTTTAAAAAAAGCTTAATTTTATGTTTGAATTCTCAAATTCAAAAAAATTCATTACTAGTTATTCAAAGCTAAAATTAATTTCGCTTTCTGGAGATTTCAACAACAAATACCTTATAATTATGAAATTAATAAAATTAAGTTTCATTTAAAATGTTTTAATTTTTATGGAAAACTTATGACACGGCAAACTGCCGACATCAAACATAATCGTATCTAACTTACAAAGCAACAAATATCAAACCATGAGCATCAATTAGTTTTAGCATATAACTGAAAACAAATTTCAGAAAGTTATAAAATCATCATTTGAATAAAACATACATGTCACTTCCATTGATGATTAATAAACTATTGTAGTATACTATTAAAATGTCATCATTAAGTATGAACGTTTATTAGAACATATATTTTTTTTATTTTACTTATGTAAAAATTACATTCAATAATAAGAGTAAGAAAACAACAAATTTTTAAATTTAAATTTATTAATTATTATATACTTTTTAATAAACTATGCAGATAGGAACATAGCATATTTTTAGGTGGCAATTATAAAAGAATTTTGAAGAATTATGAATAAAAGAAATAATTTAATTTGGAGAATTTTTTAATATATAATTTTCCATAATTTTAAACTTTAATCATAAAAAATTGTCAAGTTCTCTGTTTAAAGTTACTAGTACTTTTTATAAAAATTACATAATATTTAAAAAATTTCTATAGTAAAATATGTATATTTTGTTTATTTAAACATAAAAATTATGATCTGCTCATGAAATGTTTTTTTTTTGTTTAGAATGAAAGAAGTTTTATTTGTGTTAAATTATTTTCCACATATTGTGTATAAGTGACATAATGGTTTGTGTAACATATATTTGAAGTTTTTTTTAAGTGTTATGCATGCATAAAACTGGATAATATGTAAACAGTGAATAACTGATTATATAATTCTTTCAAAAGTGATATTGGCAAAATGACAGATCACCACGTCCAACCAAGCATAGACCATTCAGGAATTGCGCTTTCTTCAATGTCATTCAAATTTTTTAATTGCCTTTTTTTTGACGCCTGAAGTATTGGAATTACTCTGTAAGCAGATATGCCATTGTGCAGATCCCCATAGTCTTTAGCTGCGAATCGCATTTTTTCTGAATCATACTTTTTTTTCTCTAAATGAAAACCTGGTTATCATAATTTAGCACATTTCCAAGCAATACTTTCAAGTATCATAACATAGTATTATATATTAGCACATATTACATATTATCAATTTATTGCATTCAGTTCCAAAACTATACAGTATTAAAATTTTAAATAGAAGAAATCAAAAATAATTTCATACTATTAAAAGTTTTTGGTATGCTTTCGATTTTTACATTCAAAAATGCATATGTGTTTCTTGAATTTGTTTTTCTACACGTTCATAATATTTTAAATTATATCACTTTTGCAAAATGTAAAATTATCTATTCTGTTCAATAATTGCTTGTTCTACAAAAAAATTAACATAAATAAAAAATTGTTGTGCATAAACTTAATAAATAAAGACACTGAAGATGAGAATTTAATTTTGAAATTGCATACATTATTGGAAAAAAAGAGGAAATAATGTATACCTGATGGTTTGAGACGTACAAATTCACTAAAAGCAACAGACAATAAAACAGCCAAAATCAAAGTCAACTGAAGAGTGTATTTTGCCATTTCCAAGAGCAGTCTGAAATGAATATGCAAATCATTATAATGTAGTGCAAATCTATCATGATAGCAATAATAATTTTTACTTCACAAAATACCTTCAAAGTTCCATTGCAGGTATTTTGTGAAGTAAAAAGAAAATTTTAAACGTCGTTTTAAAAAGCAGCTAGCCGTACTGAAAACAGAAAGTGGAATAGTTTATGTTGAAGTAACTAGCAATTCAGATGTTTTAAAATGAAAGCTTTTGCCTAAACAATGCAGACAATCATGCTTCAAATTGCAACAAGCGTAGGTGTTGTGGATTAAATAGAGACAGACACACTTGAATAATGAAGTTGCTAATTTTGAGATCAAGCCAATTAATAGCATAAGCAGTTGAAATTAATTATAAAGTCAGAGCAAAGGGTAAAATGTTAAGCAGCTTTGAAAATGTTCCTCGACCAACTGTAGACATTGTAGCTTGATTAAAGCGATTACATCTGGGAAACTTAAAAAGCACAACGATGGCCAATAAAACTTGTTTAATATAATACAAATGACAAACGTTAAATAAATTGCTTCAAGCACTTCATTATTTATCTTGAAAGCAATTTTTCAATTATGATATAGTATCAAAAATATTATAAATTTAATTAAATTTCATTTTTTTTTAAATCACTTTTCCATTTTCTTGAATTAAAATTTAAAATATGAATAATAATGAATTTTCTATAATGAATACTTCACTTATAAAGTTGATATTGTTGTTGTCATTTTATTATAAAAGTTCTTGTATCATCTTCTTATTATTATCTGTATTACAAAATGCAGTAATGTAAAAATGTTACGGTTATATGATAAATATAACCAATATTTTTATGCAAAGCAATTAAATTAGCATTTAATTACTGAAACGTGTTTGAAAGTTGAATAATCATTGTAATTCTTTTTGTATTTATTAATTCAAATTAATGTAAAGTTTTAAAGTGAATTGAAAATTGTTTAATGCATCAGTCAGTCATTATGCTTTATTTTGTTGATTGTATAATTTTAATAATTGACAGCTTTATAACAAAAGATTCTGTATAACAGTGCAGGTACTTGTAGTAAAATACGCTCATTTTTATAATTTCAAAAAGGAATATATTTATATTGTTAATTTCATTTAGCAGTTACAAATACAAAGTATTGATAAAAGCTCTCATTCAGATATTATTGTTTTGCTTTTACTTTTTGAAATTTAACATTGACATAAAACTGAACTGTAATTTTGCTAATTTTTAGTCCAGCATTATTTTGGCAATGAAAAATTATCCAATTTGGTTAGATGACAATTTTTATAAAACGATGCGTTTGCTCCAAAATTTCAATTATTCAATATTTCCGGCATTACCGTTTCATGTTGGCTTCCCTTGTTCATTTACTTTTTCAATTACAAACGACCCAAAATTATTCATTAAGAGAACAAACGATAATCAATTACAATATACAAAGATTGACTTTGCAAATTCACTAACAACAAATGTCGTAAGCAAGCTCATTAACAGCTTTTAATGGACGTCAGCTTATTACAAAGTAAGCATTTCACTTATTAACTAACAGCGTTTTCATTACAGTTAATTATTTTGCTCTTTTCTAACAAGCATTAATTGTTTAATAAAAATAAAATTAATAATTTGGAATAAAAATTACTCAAAACGGGACAAAAGATACATATTTCGAATAAAATTTTACTTTTAAATTAATCCTAAACGTAAAGAATAATTTCCGTTATAAGAGAATTTCAACATTTAAAATTATACATTTCTTGATCAAGTAGACTTGCACGTGTAAAAATGAATTAATGAACACTACAACAGTAGATCAATTAAATAAGTAGTACAAAATATGAGACATGCATGCGAAATTATAAAATTTATAATTTGACTATTCAGATTTGAAAGTGGTAAATAATAACTGTTGTTACTAATTGCAAAGTAACAAATCTTTTCTTTAAATTTTATTTGTCATGAAAACAAATATAAAAGAAACTAAATAATATAAATAAATTAATTAATTAATATGTACATATATAATTTTTTCAAATGGAACCAGCTTTCCATTTTTCCAATTTGCAAGGGAGTTCCTTCCCGTACAAATCAAGATATGCCTCTCTATCGGCATCAGTTAATTCTTTTCTATTTTCATCTAAATTGAAGCTATACATGGAAAATTCTTCGTCAACATGGGGCACAAGAGGTACATGAGAAGGTGGCATCTTATCAATTTTTTTCGCATCAAAACTCTTCTGCAACAGATAATATTCTAATGGAGGAATTGACACATGTGATGGCAGTTTCACTTCCAAAGATTTTTTGCCAACGCAAAAAAGATGTTCTTCATGTTTATGAATCAAATGCCAGTCACATCGATTCAGTTCTTTAGAAAATTGATAGATTCCTAGTGCTTTTCCTCGAAAAATCCACTCAGCCCAAACTTTGCCACGCGACAACCATCTATCCATTTCAGGCTCCACTTTTCGTATTATACAATAACTTGGTTCGTTCGGCCATTTCCTCATCCATTCACCTTTCGTAACCATCCTTTCCACACCAAAGTTACGCAGTTGAGCCAATATTTCAAAAAGAAATTTTCCTTCTGCCAAAATATCATAATTGCCAATAAATTTCATATTTTATACTTGAAAGAAAAATTCTTTTGTTACCGTAAACAAGAAAGCAAGAGCAAATTACCAAATCAAAAAGTAATATTAAATAAATTATTATAAATTTTGTTATAAAATATATAAATTTTCATTTTTCATGAAAATGTAAAATTCTATTTTTTTAATATTTGATTTGTTTTGCATTTTGAAGTTTTTAACAGTAAATATTTAAAGCAAAAAATTTCTTTTATTATTGTATATTTTATTTTGATGATTTTGGATTTTGATATTAGAAAATCAGCCAACACACTGCAAACTATAAAATACATACGGATAGCAACGAAGTGAATGAATAACAAAGCAACAATTCCAAAAACTGACACTTGGAATGTGGTACAAATTGAAAACAACTCTAGGTTTAGAAATTCAAAAGTGCTAAAGCTCGAAAGAGTTGCCCCATCGAAAGGATGCTGCCGAATTTATAAATGCTTGCATACATTGATTTGAATTTATTATTTTTGGTTGAATTTATTGGAGAAATAAAAATGGTTGTGCCAGCGTTCCTTATACTATCAAATTTTTGTTTATCAAGTAAATTTAATGTCTATGCCTTTGTGATTTCTATCGACAAAAAAAGGTGGGTAAACTTTTGAAATTGCCACACAAACATATTAGGGCAAATCAAATTTGATTTGATTTTCCGCACCACAAGTTCAAAATAATTTTACAAAAATAAGATTGAAAATATGTACTAATAAAAGTGTGCAAAGCTATTAAACTATTTCTGAAAAAAAATTTTTTCATTTACTTATTAAATTTCATAATCAGTACAGTACATTGATGGGCAAGTTTGCTTATTACCTTGATAATTGCTTCGTTTTCAAACTGTAAGTTATCATTCTCAATGTCTCGATTTTTGTTAAATAAACTAAATGAAATTAATTTAGCCGAATGGGATCATCGAAATGTGATATTAATATCAAATAATAAAAAGTATTCTATAGAAGCATGGGTGTGCGGTAAGCAGTTAATTGACTTTGCAACTTTAGCGTTTATAATAAACAGGAATGATTGTTATGCTTGCTTTGTGACTGAATTTTTGTTTAACGAGAATATTATATAATGAGTCATTTCAGATAATCGAACTATGGATAATTGTAGTTATGTATATAATTTTGAAAGTATAATTTGGAAATATGTTATATACATTGACATCATGATTATTGTAATGTTACGAGAAATTATTTTACTAGATGGAAACCTTCATTCTGAAATATTTGCTTCGAATGCATCTAATAAAGAATCGGAACATTTAAACGATACTAACTGGCTAAACCCCAGTATAAATGATGGAAGGTCAGAAGAAAGTAGAACAGAAAAAGATGATCCGACAAAACCATTCAAGTGTCCGCACCGTGTAAGTGATAGAGTTACTATCAGCATATTATTGATAGTTACATGATTGTATATTCTTTTGATTCTTCTATATTGGTTATGAACAATTCATTGACTCTTTAAATTATTAAACAAAACACATATTTAATCATTTTATATTAATAACAAGAATTATAAAATTGACAAATTTTTAACAACTGTTTTGGTCTCATAATATGTATTCAAAAATTATTATCAAATACATCATTTGAAATTGTCATTTTGCATTGCTGTGTAATAAGAAGAAAGAAATACACTTGGATTTAAAGCATCGTGAAAAGAAAATGTGTGTGTCATGTTGCCAGTTTCGTTTGGTTTCCAACACAAATGAAATTGGTAATATGAAATACAGATTTTATTTGAAGTCAGCAGTGGGGTATCGGTTCGCGGAACTTCATAGGAAATTCAATATTGAAAGTTGATTTTAAAAATGATCATTGGATATGCGAGAAAATTTATTAGTATTTTCTCCAGTTAAAATTTTTATATAATTCGAAGCTGAACACCAAATATTAGAAAAGATAAAAATTGAGCTCTCGTTAAAAATTTCTGAATTTTGATGAGATAATTTTATGATATTATCAAATTCAACCTGTGTAATTTTATTTTTGTATTTACATACTGTTGTAATATTTGATTTTTAGGTATCACAGCAATAAGTGAACAGTAATAAAAATAAGTTGAATTGGAAATAGAGAAAAAGAGCAAGAAATTAATAATGCAAGCATGTTTAAAGATTAAGATTCAAATGATCAAATACACTGTCTGTAATGTATGCATGTTGTCTTTAATATGAACAAGCTGGACTATTGCAAATATTCATTTCATCATTGACAAATAGACACAGTGTTGTTGTAAAGGCTAATTCTTTATTTGTATTTTCTTTTCATATTCTAATAGTGTGTGCTTTTGAACATTGTTTAAACTATAGCAAATGATTGAGTGTTTTATTTGTAGGGTTGCAATAAAGCGTTTGCTAAACAAAAATATGTTAGACAGCATCTTCAGAGGCACGGACCAAGAACACACATGTGCACAAGATGCAATAAAGCTTTTGATGATTCCAGCAAACTGAAACGACATAACTTGATACATTCTAAAGAGAAGCCACATGTTGTACGTTTGCAAATCGAAAATATTACATATTATTTTGTTGGGGAAAAAAAAATATATATATGTATATATTTTCTTTTAGTGTCCAGTGGATGGTTGTGGAAAATCTTTTTCAGTTTATTATAATATGAAAGTACATCTCGGAACTCATTCGAGTAGGTGTCTTTATCTTCTTCTTCTTCTTTTTTACTGTAATAATAATAGTAATGTTGTTATTGTCATTTAGAATATAAACCACATGCTTGTGTTTTCCCTGGTTGTAACAAGCGTTTTTTACAATTGGTTAATTTGCGAGCTCATGTTAAAATTCACAATAAAGACAAGTAAAATGTTTCATTTATAATAGAAAGACCTTCAATTCTGCTATAAATAAATTAATAAATGAAAAAAAAATTTGCATATGTCCTTTTGCTTTCTTATTTTTTTTAGGTAACGGTGAATGTCAAGTTTGCTGTGATGCACTATTGATCGAAAAGATGCATGAGTTTTAAGACAGACGATTGAATCGATATTTGGCGCACAACGTTTATAATATTGTTTAAAATGTTATTCTGAGCGAACTGATTAATATATTAATAGTAGTAGTGGATAAATATTTTTAATTTGAGCAAATTGAGCTTGTATTATTAATGGAATTTAATGTTTTTTTTATCTTTTTGATACTTTCTTTAAAAAGATGTGAAAAAAATATAAATAAATAAATAAATAAGTAAAAGTATTAGTTGTTGCATCATGTTGACGTAGAGTGAATTAAAATGGAATTGCAGAAAAAGTATTAATGAAATGTATAATCAATGTTGCTTGAGTTGATTGTTAAATCCAGTTTAAGATTGGATTAGATTAGATTAGTCTTGTTTTGCTTTTGTAATAAATCAATGATCCCTAACAATATTGAAACAATTTGAATGATATAAATTTTGAATAGATTTATTGTATTGTTTAAGAAAAAGAAAAAATATATATATAATTCTGTTACAGTTGTCTTGAAAATGTAATTTCGCTTCTCTCCTGTTGGTATTTGACAAGTTTGTTTTGTTCAACTTTTGTATTATTGATCGTTGTTGTTATTATTATTAATAATATCATTGAAAAGTTGACCAGAGTGAAGAATTTTGGCCACAGTTCGAGGTCAAATTGCAAACACGTTTTTCCTGTATTCAAGCATATTTTTTCCCCTTTTTAGGACAGCAAAAGCAAATCAACTGGATCATGAATTGATTGTACACATGAAACACTTGTCCAAGAATGGTCAACGTGAAAAATTGTGCTGCTTCTTCGTTTGATTGGTTGATTGGTCACTAGATGGCGCCACGATGCAAAGTTTGTGTGATTCTTTTCAATCTTGTGTTCCAAGTGCAGTCAGCAGATTGTTTTCTCCTGGTTGATCGCAGCAGCCTTCTTGGTAAAATTAAAATTTCAACAAAAGATGGCTTTAACCATTGGCGACTGTCCACGTGTTTGTTGTGCTTTGCTATTGCCGGTAATTGCAAAAACCAATGCTTGATTGATTTATTTAAATTATTTTACATTGCAAACTGTGATAAGCAAACGTTGATAATTTTGTGTATCATTGAATATTTTGAGAAAATTTTTCAACATTCATTGAGTGAAATTTGTTTTTATTTTTTTTTTCTACCTTTTTGCTAACGTTTAATCAAAGTAGGAATTATTCGCTTTCAAATAGACCTTAAAGATTGCAAGCAGTTTGATTGAAAAAACTGACTGCTTTAATGCATTCTGCTGTTTGTCATTATTCACGATGTATTTTTTTAAATATAACTTTGCATTGTCATATTTTGACCTTTTCTCAAAATATTTCTGAACACGCAAGTGACAACAATTGAAAAGAAAAAGTAAAGAATTATGAAATATTTCAAAATTGCATATATATATATATATATATATATATATATATATATAGAGAGAGAGAGAGAGAGAGAGAGAGAGAGCATTTTGATCATCGTCATCAACAGCAGCAGCAGCAGCTGTAGCTGCAGTGTATTTAACAAGCAAGCTGTTTTTAGAGAAAAGCCAACTAACGTCAGTCGACGCTGTTGCTTCTGCTGTTTGCTTTAATGATAATAATAATAATACTAGTTGCCAAAAAAGCTATACTTTCTTCTCTATTAGCATACGTTCAACTATTAGCATAGCAAATTTCTTCAACATACTTCTCTCTTCACTTTCAGCTTTTGCTCTTCCAGAAACTTTTACAATAACCAAAATCTCTCTTATAAGAAGTTTTTTTTTTCTTTGCTCTTTCGTTTAATATTTTAATTTTGTTCACAGTATGCATTTGTTGATTAAAGTGAAGAATTCGGTTTAATGAATGATTGTTTCACTTTCAGCCAATCGCTGTGGCCATGCAAACCGGCTGCTTTACTACCGATGTGGCGATCAATATTTTGCTGACATTGCTGGGCTTCATTCCAGGCGTGATTCACGCTTTTTATGTCATTCTTAGAGATTGAACCATCGTCGTCCATCCGGCGGCGTTGTTTCAAATCAACTGCCAACAATTTATCCACCCTATCAACATTCATTCATTTATTCATACAATGAATTACATTAACAATCAACAACAACGGCTTTCGACATTTGGAAAATGGGAAATTCTTTTATTCATAAAATTCATTGATTATTTCATTTTTATCATGTTAATTTAAACGGCTGACGACAGTGGTAATTTTGCTCATTAATTTCGCTCGAAATCTTCTCTTCATTGCTTGTTTTACCAGAGAAATGTTCAAGCATATCATAAAAAGAAAAAGCAAATATACAATCATCACTAATTTTAGTTTAGACTGTTATAATAAAAACTGAAATTATTTTTTGCTTAATTATTTTTTGAAAAATAATATCTATCCCGTATCGGTAAAACTAATTGAAAAGTTCAATTTTGAATTTTACGAATGTCATTTAAGTATACAGTCGAACTTGGTTAACTGCACATTGGATACGTGCATATTTCCCTTAAATGCACAAGATTTTGGTATAACAAAATTTCCTGTACTTAATTATACGGTAAAATAATGGATAAGTGCACAACTTGGTTAAGTGCATCATTTTGCTGAGGTTCACGATATTTACTATTGTTCCCAGCAGTTTTACGTTTATCATCAGCTATGACAACTGTTGATACTCCGCAAAGTTTATTGTTCTCTATATCAGAATAAGCAGCACACATATCACAGACAACGTGAACTAGCACAAAGTTAAAACAGCTACTGCTTTCCAAGGAAGTTACTCACAAGGAAGCTGTCGCAGATCTAGTGACAATTTGGTCATATTTTCACGAAAACAGCATAAATCAGACAAACTCAAACCGAATTGAAGATCACCTAGTAACGCTGGTACCACAAAATATAATTCAAACCTACAATTCCGACTATTTTACTTAAAATAAATGGACAATTTTAAACCTATTTGTACATGTGAAGTTATTGCCCCTTTCAATTACTCTGCATAATTCCCAACTTTGGATAAGTGCATAATTTGAATAAGTGCATAGAAATTCTTGCCAAATTCCATGTGCACTTAACCAAGTTCGACTGCATTTCGAAAATTTGTACCTGAAAATTTAATAGTATTTTCGAGTTGTTTCCACAATGAATTTATTCCATTATTGTTAATGTTAATTTGTTAATTATATAAAATTAATTATAAGCAAATTTTAATTGATATAAAAATGAATGCACATTTTTCATAAATTATATCAATTTGATCGATTTATTTAAAATTATGAATTAGTTTTACATTATTGGTCGAATTACGTTTTTTAATCTAAAAATTAATATTAGCTTAATAAAATTAATTTTCATCAGTTTTCTTTCTTCATTGCTGTTTTACATTTAAATGTTGAAATTTTAGTGTTTTTTTTTTCATTTCAAATAACCAATGTATACAATTCAAATTTACTTGAGCACCACTTTATGTACAGTAATTTATCCACTTCCGAAAATCCGTCAAACTGAATGGGGGTAAGACAAAAAAGTCCATCAATTTGTATTAATTTGTTCAGCTTTTATATTTTGAATTTTTAAAAATAACTACTGTCACTAATTCGTACTAAAAAAATAAAGTTATTTATAGCGCATATTTGCAAATTTTAAAATATTTCCAATTTGCCTTCTAATAAATGAACATTGTGTGAAATTGTGTTGCAAAAGTTGAAATTGAACTTTTGCAATGGAATATTTTGTTATTTTAAAAATGCAAGTATTTTGTTAGTAACTTTTAATCTGTTTTTTTTTCTACTTTACCAGAGAATAATGGATTCCAAATTTTACACTAACATTACGTAATTGTATTGTTTTGCATGGCTGTGCAACCGTGTAAGCAAATGTATTTTGTGTAAATGATCAACCTTTTTTTCAGAACTAAATGCTAAATTGAAGAGTATGTAAAATATTTTGCTTCGAGTAGATTTTTCTACGTTGTTGTTTCACTTTGCAGAGTGAAGTTCAACTTTTACGTTGGATCAAAACTTTTGTCTGCATTACTTTTTGGCGCTATTCGTCTACAATGGCGTGGTATTCTTCTTCTGATAGCAATGTTGGTCTTGTGGAAAATTTGAAAAGTATGCGCATTAAAAAAAAAAAATTTTTTTTTCCTTTTTCACTTTTTCAATGGCTTTTCTGTCAAGAAAATGGTATTATAAAGTCTGAATCAGTGGAAAAAGCAATGTTGGCAGTGGATCGTGGTTTTTACACTGACAGTAGAGCTTATATTGATTCACCACAAAGCATCGGATTTGCAGCCACAATCAGCGCTCCACATATGGTAAAAGATGAATAATTGAATTTTGAAACAACTGTTACTAATGTAACATTACTGTAATTTCTAAGCACGCTTACGCGCTAGAAATGCTGAAAGATCATCTGACAGAAGGCAACCGAGCGTTGGATGTGGGTAGTGGTTCTGGATATTTGACAGCGTGCTTTGCAATAATGGTCAGTGTGTATAGAAAATTTGTTATCAGAAGGCAAAGAAGAAACTTTCTTTAGCTTGGGAACAGTGGCAAGGCTGTTGGTATTGAACATATTCCACAGCTTGTGGAAAAGTCGATACAGAATGTTCGCAATGGGAATCCAGAATTGTTGAACAGTGGTCGAGTGAAGTTAATCGGTATGCTTGTTTTATTTGTTAGCGTGATTGTGGAAATTTTAAAAGAAACCAAACGCAAGTTTGAAAATTTCAGTTGGTGATGGTCGTGATGGTTACGCACAGGATGGTCCATATGATGCTATACACGTTGGGGCGGCAGCTGAGCGCGTTCCACAAGCTGTGATTTTTTTTTGTTTTCTTTTTCGTTTATTGCATTTCTATCAATGTGCTCTGAAATTATATATTTTGTAGCTGATTAATCAGCTTAAGCCAGGCGGTCGGCTGGTTCTACCAGTTGGACCAGCAGGTGGAAATCAAGTGTTTAAACAAATTGACAAAGCAAGTGATGGAAGTGTTACGGAAAGAAATTTGATGCAAGTGATGTATGTACCGCTGACTGACCGAAATCAACAATGGAACAATGGAAAGACGTACCGTACCTATTTTAATCTTATTCTCTAATTCTATATATATATATCTTTATTTATTTTTTCTCTTTTAGTGAAAAAATTACACTTTTTTAATATGAGATCTCAGAATTTATAATCATTAGATGATGTATTTTAAAAAATTTTTATACTTTTTTGAATTTCAGCGATACGCATGGCTGAACTTTGAAGCTGGTTGCAAAATTTCTTCAACAATTCATCATACATTTATTTTCATTTGCAATTGCAATTCGATATTGTAAATTCTTTTTTTATTGCTTTATTGCATCATCTTAAACAACAATATGTTGCTTATTTTACTTTTTGCTTAAATTAAAAACTCAATTTGCATTACATTTAATAAATTGATGCGGTGTTTGTTTTGATTATTTGAACTTTACACAACTTTTTGTTTCTTACGTTTCCACCACTTATTGAATTTGGAGCAGTTTTCTGTTGATCAGCTAGCTGCTTATATTACCATGTTTAACAACATATGGTTTATATAAGTTATATGAGTTTGCGTAACAATCTTAACAGATGCAATTTTAAATGTAAATTTATTCTTATGCACATTGAAGAAAAGGCAAGTAACAACTGCTAAGTAACACATAGCAACAGAAAGAAGATATTTATTTTCTTTGCTGTCGTTGGCAATTGCCAAAGGTAAATACAAAAATGACCATCAGGTACAATTGCACGTCAGAATTAAATAAGTAAAATTTCAAACAATACGAACACAAGAACTTTTCTTGTAGTTTTTTCAACTTTTTAAATATGCACAACTATTTGAATTTGTAATATTAATTACATTCATAAAATTTCAATTTTTTTTTATTGTTGCTGTTCGACAAAACGGTCAGGGTTACAAATTTGAAAAAATTGAGAGAAAAAATAGAAAATTTATTTCGTGAAATTCAAGATTTCACTACAACTGGCTCTGCGCAACTGGTGCATCAGGAAAACGATGAAGTGAAAAAATATACTGGTCATGGTCGTCAACAGTGAATAATGATCATGCTGCAGTTCGGTTCATCTGATGATGCCTCAGGTGACAGCTGCTCAAAAGTTTCCACTCTTCCACCAAGTAAAGCAGGCATAAATTTATCGTTCCAACGATGCATCATCAGCTTGAAAAAAGGCTGTCAAAGCAATAGGCAAACTGCCTGCCATCAAGCGTTTTAACAACAACACCCAGCAGCAGCAGCAGCAACAGCAAAAGCAGTAGCAGAAACTCAGACGTTTTCAGTGTTTGCTGTGAGTTGATATCTGTGAGTCTGTGTATAAACGAATATGCGACAACTTCACCTTGTCTTGGGACTTTTATTGTTATGTGGCCAATGTTTGGTCCAATCAATCGACGCGGATCGTATCCGGTCAAGCTGTCGTCTTGTAAGAGGTAGAGCCTATTGTCCTGATCCTAACAATCCTGATAAGCATGACGGCAGTGTGGTTATTGTTCAGCTAAAATCCAAAGATGGTAATTCATATTGAACTTATTGCACTTATTTTATGCGAATTCAATTGGTTTAAGAGAAATTGCGTATTTAAAATTTTAAATAATAATTCCTTTTTAGGTTATGTTAATCGTATTGACGAAACGTTTGTCAGCAAAAATGGATATTTTTCAGTAAGCGGTTGTCAACGAGATTTGTACAAATCTTGGGAGCCTGAATTGCACATTTACCACACTTGCAAACAAAATCAGAGGCGTATGCTGAAATTACCAATCAACAGCAACAATGCGGAATATAAAATTCCCCAGGCGATCAATTTGCGTTCTTATTTCACCACCGAAGAGCAAAAACAATTTGACAATCGTCCTGCCTGTATTCCTTGAAAAGATATTATCATTATTATTAATAAACATTACAACATTTTATCAGCTAATATTAGATGGTTTTTGCTTATTATTTTAAAAAATAAGTAATGTTTTTCTTCACTTTGTTTTTTAACATTGCAGTGTTTCATTAAATTTTGTTTTCAATAAACAATGTTGAAAGCAAATTTTTGTTTTGCTGTTGAAATGTTATCATTATTTATGATAGTAAAAGGTGAAACGTTTGATTGCTAATGATATGCTTCGTAATAAAAATAAAAATAGTTGTCAACAATGCTTCTCAATAATAGAAAAAAAAATAAAAATATTCGACAGCAGTTGCAACAAATTTCAAAATTAATACGTCATTTAAAATGTTGCTTTCTTTGTTGAAAATTTTAACTTTAATGTGCATTATTTCTAAAGCTTTTCAAAGCATGCTATGACGCTTTCACGTATAGTGTTCGTTTGGATTTTTGTTTTCATCTCCTTGGCCAACGCGGATGACAGTGAATGTTTAACCGTTAGTGGTAAAGTGGAATGTGATGGTGAAGCTCCTTTGGAACCAGTGTTACTTCGACTTAAAGATGAAGATATTGGTAAGTGAAAATGCTGATTGAAAATTTTCTACTAAACAAAAATTCACCGACAATAATCATTTAATTTTTTTTGGCACGGATAAATTGATCATGATCATTGTTTCATCTTTTGAACTGTATTTTTCGTAAAAATATTTCCTGCTGATATTCTTAATGGTACTTATTATATCTATATATATATGGTATATTATATGGTATATTATGGCATATTATTATATATATATGGTATCTAATTGCTTAAGGTACTTAATATTCTTATCTGACAAGCGACGTATTTTATTAATTGAAAATATTTATAAATGATAAATATGAAATAATTCTAAATAAAATTGAAAGAAACCATTTTCCATTCAGTTTCAATGTGCAGCAATGAATTATTAAATGTAATTACGATATGTTTTGCAGGATATGATGAAATAATGGACGAAGGCATTGCTAGCGGAGCAGGTGAATTCTATCTTGGTGGGTGCGCGTCAGATTTGATCACCAGCATTGATCCATACATATCAATTTACCATCGATGCAAAGGAACTTCAAAACGAATCGTGATTCCTATTGATCAACAGTATATCGGCGGTAACTACTCATTTCCGGGTGTGATTAATTTGAAAAGTACTGAATATGAAGAAGAAGATCACGTATATCATATTCCAAAATGCGATCAAACAGAATTGCCTGGTCAATGAAGCTGACATTTCAAATATTTATGAACTTATTGTGAATAAAATGCTAGATTGTCATTAATAAAGCACTTTTTGATAATTTAATTGATTAATCAACGTGAATTTTAAATTAAAAATAAAATACAAAACCAATTGACAGTACAACTAAATGTTACCTGTAAATCATTTACGGTACTTTTGATTGGGTTCACATGTTTGTCAGTTTCTTGTTGTTGAAATTGTTTCGGCAATTTTGAAACTGAATTGTTTATCATGGAAGAGGATGCTGCTCAAAAGGAAGAATATGAACAATGGGTTGCCGCATTTTTGGAAATCCACGGTCGTAAACCAAAGAACGTTGACTTTGAACTTGCACCGGCAAGCGTGAGACGATTGTGGGAAAAGTTGTTCAAAGAAAGAAAACGTCGAAAAATGAATTTTACTTTGAAACAAGATTTTGCATTTTGTTATCCTAAAAAGAAACATGTGTCCGCTTCAAATGTTGGTTCGAACGGTGACGGTGATTGTGATGTTGAAGAAGTTGGGCTTTTACAAGCGAAAAGCAATCGTCATGTTGAATCATGCGATTCATCATCTGCTGCGGGCTGTTCGCAGATGTCGGTTGGAGAATTTGAGTCTGATTATGATTTTCTGTATCCATTCCAGATTTCTGAGCCGGAAGCTATGGCTGTGAGATATAATCAATTGTCACAGCTTGTCTTTCAATCTGAAAACGGTGATGATGCGACAGAGTTGTCGGCAAAGCAGAGTTCAAGTGGAATCAATTTGGAATCCAAGAATGATATTTTGGCCGAAATGCCAACCACTATTTTGCATAAGAGAAAGCCCATCCGTCGAAAGAATGAAAACTATATACGACTGAATCTGAAGCAAAGAAAATATACGCATGGCAAAAAGCGACATGAGCTCAGCGATCGTGAAAAAAGGAAAAAATTACTGAAGGCAAGGTTCAAAAGACGCTAATTTCTTTTAAAATGTTTAAATGCTTATTCAATCCTGTTTTTGACAACAGAAACAAGTTTCACTTTTTTCAACATCTATCGTGTGGTAATTAACTGAGTCTGTTTTTTTTATATTTATTTATTTGTGAAGTTTGTTGACCGTGAAAGTGATTTTAAAAATGCTCAAATTCGTCAGAATAATATTTTATTTCTTTTACGAAAAGCAAATTATTTTTTTCTCAGTGAAGTTATGGATTACTGCTACTACTACTACTAATAATAATAATATGATTCGAGAATTGCTTTCATGTTTTAATAATTGCCATTTCATGAGCTAAGTGATTCGTCATCTGAACATGTCAGATGAGTGGACAGATTATTTTAAACTTATTGAAAACAATTGTTTGAAAGGGAGAATAATAACAACAATGAAATTCAGCAGTAATTGAAGAATTACTTGATCATGACGACGATGTTTACTAGCGTCTTGCAAGTCTTTAAAAAAATTTTGACATCAGTGAAATTTTCTTCCACTACTGTATTTTATTTGCCACACAATTTAAATTTACATTATTATATTTTCTTATTTATTTGTTAATTATTGACATATTTGGCACAATATAAAGCGCTGAATATTTTCTATTCTCAAGCTTTGTGGCAAATTCTAAATATCCTAGAACTGAGAGAGAGAGAGAGGAGAGCTGGGCTATTTTGAGCAAAGAAAAAAAAATTCAATCATTTTTTAAAATATTCGCCAAGGATTTTTCTGTTCTTTTTCAACCTGTTTTTATTCTGGATATGAAAGCAAACAAAACAATCAATGTACAAATAAATATATAGATGTTTGAGCATAGATTTTTGAAATAATAACGAAGAAAAAATATGAAAAGTAAACTTTGTCAACATATTTTGCAAAGTGATAGTATGATGATAACAAAAATTGAAAAAATGATGAGAATAAAGAAGCAATTGTTCTTTTTTTTTTTGTTTTTCAATTTATTCATCTTCTTCGGCTGCACATTGTTCAGCAGCAGTGTAATACTTCATGGCAAGTTTTCCTTTTAAATTTTCCGTTGCTAAAGCTGCCGCTTCGTTATAGTGATATGCAGCTAAATTGATGTCTTTTTTCAAATCTGTTCCTCCTTTGCGGTAGAGGTCCGCTATCATAGCATGTATTTCATAAATGGCGATGTCAACATTGCCTTTCGCATCCACTTGTTCAAGCAGTTTATTGTAAAAGAACAGCGCCGTTTTGTAACTCTGTTTCCTTTCTGAGCCGAGCAACTGACCACTAGCATAACGTTCAGCTAGAAGCAACGTTGCCCAGCGGTCTCCGCCGGCTGCAAGTTTCTCTACCAATTTCAATCCTTGATTAATATTTTCGTCCGTCGTACCATCTTCCATAAAATCTTGCAACAATTCGTGTTCGACGCCCAGGTAAATTTTTGCCATTGTCATAACAGCTTCGTGCACACCACATTGAGCCGCCTTCTCCAGGTGGAACCACGCTGCACTGCGGTCATACTGCGCATCCGGCTGAACAAATCTACCGAGCTCGTGATAACGGGCTAAGTCCAAGTGTATACAGCCGAGAATATTGTCCTCACTACTTTGCAAGTGCAACTGTTGCGTAATTATGCAGGCCGGTAGGGATTTTCCCCGTCGCCCTGCCCAAAACTGTTTCCTCATTGAATCTTGTTTACTGGACGAATCGACTTCAGAGTCAATTCGTCGGCGCCCGGTCAATGCCACTGCAGCCGATGACGAAGAAGAGCCGTTCACCTCGGACGAGGACGCTTCATCAGATGATGATTCGTTAAAATTGAAAACATCCGGATAATGTCCAGGGCTGAGTGGTGTGAACTCACCACTGTTGGCGGCCATCATCGACGTTGCCGACCTAGCTCGTATATATTCCATTGCACTGATTCCGGCCGAGGGACAAAAATTATTATTGCACCTTTGCGTGCTGTCACGCACCACCGTCTCAGACAAGTGCTGCTTGACGGCGTAAGACTTTTTTCGATTGGCTCGTTCGGCTGGCGCCAAATCGAATTCTGCCAAATTCAACGAACGACAAATTGAATTGCACGCGTGAGAATAAAAGAACAAAGCCATGCCTTTGGTTCCTAAATTTCCATCGCCATACCCAATGCCGTCACTGGTGTGAATCTGAGGATCAGTATATAAATCCCCGACACCTTGGATGTCGACCACAATTAACTGATGGGCGCTCATTTCAAATGTGAAATGGCTGAATGCTTGTGGCGTTTGACGGTAAACGGATGAGGATAGCACATAGCCGGAGTTGGAATTATACTTGACGTAATTACCTTCGATGAAATGTTCCAAGTGGAAAAGTGTCTTTTCGTCTCGGTTGACAAATTCCACAATCGACACTTGGAAAATATCAATTTTTTTCGGAGGATTATGACGGTTGAACTCGTCACTCCAAAGTTTGGCATCCATTTGCAGGCGCACATCTTCAAAATACGTCTCTCTGGAAACACTTTGCGCGATGTAGCGCTTGGCGACAAAGTTTGTCGCTTTGCTCCAATCGCTGGGCACGTCTCCATGCACGCCTGGGCACTTTTTCAAACGATAGCACATGCGCATGGCGCCTCGGTCGAACGGTTCGTCTTCAATTTTCACAAACACCGTATCGGTGACCCATTCGCCACGCAACGCCGAATACCGGTAACGCAGGCACTGTTCCACAGGGCTGGCATTCAACTTCAGCATTTCCCAAGGGTCCGGCACACGTAGAACCTTCTTCACCATCTGGCGCCATTTCATTCGTATTTTATTTTTCGATAAATTCAATTCTGAACCATTTCTTGCCACTTGTCCAACAACAAATTCTTCATCATCACACTTAGCTGGCGGTGACTCGTGAAATGGATAAATCAGCATCTCCTCGTCAGCATTGATCGAAACCGCGTGTTTCTCATCCATACCTAACATATTTTTGCTGCAGAGACAAAAAATCAAATTAAAATCAAAAAAAAAAACAATCAACAACAACCAAACGAACCACAAGTTCCAAATTTTTCAAACGCGTTGTTCACAGCTAAATTTCAACAGCACTCCAAACACGCACACTTCTATTTCACCGTTTCCTCTGGTGGAGATTTTGAAACACTTTGTTTGAACAATTATTAACATTCGATTTGCACAAGCAGCTGAAAGCAAAACAATAAACAAAACTTGCTATTAGCATTGAAAGAGAAACGAATATTGTCGTAAACAACGCGCAAATCGAACACTCGTGAGCATGCGCGAATGCAACTTTGAAAAAATGAATTGTTGAAAAACAGCACCAATTATCAATCCATATCACGTAAACAAAACTTTCATTGCAATTTCAACGCGCTGACTTTCAACCGCTTCAATACTTTTCTATCTCATTCCGAAATTTACAGACGATGTGGTGAAATTTCAGGTTCCGTTAGTTGCTGATACCGTGTTTTCTCTGTTCACAACAGTGAAAAACTGATTTGGCAATTCAAAAAATAATTCAACAAATCGTCAACGTTTTCCACTGTACACTTCATACCTGAAAATCAATAATAACAATTACAGTATACCACTCAATTGTCACTACTTCAACGCTGAAACGTTCAAAAAGTTGTTTTGAACTGTAAATTAACAATAAAAAAATTCACATACCATCTTCGTTTCAATCAGCAACACACTGTAAAATTGTAACGTTATCAAAACTGTTTGTAATATTTTTTCACACATTCATTTGATCTTAAACAACCAGTAATATAAATTAATTGAAAAAAAAATTAAACAAAGTGAAAAAAGTAACATCAACATCACGAAACTGATTTATACAACCGATTTCTATCATGAAAACAATCATGTCCTTAAAAAAATAATCGTTTCTATTGCACTGAATGTTTGACAAATACTCGGATCAGGTTGAAAGGAAAACAGAATTCTTTTGCTTATAAATATCATGCAGTTGTTTGCACAAAAAGAAAAATCCATGCCGGCGTCAAATTGGCAAACCTATATAATTTTTACTCATCTTTCTAGGCAAAAATGGCGTGCTTTCTATATTTGATTAAGACTATGATTCTATAATTAATTAAGACATATTCATTCGACTTTCACTTCCTTTTCACCAGAATAAATCCACTTATCCTATAATGTATTTATTAGTATGAAAGAAAAAAATAATTTTTTTTAATCATCAAATAAATTCTTAATAAGAAAACTTTAATCAGCAAACAAAAACGAACTTCTATTTCAGCTGACTGGTAAACATTTTTTAAACGCTGCTTTATTACGCATGTATATCAATTAACGAAAAACTTCAATCCATTAAATAAAAAAGAGTAATGAATTTATAATACATTTGACGTATTACACTACATCAAGAGTTTTGTTTTCATTACAATAAAGTTTACAACTCACTTTTCGTTTCTTGGAAATTTCAATATCACCTGCAGTGTGCATTTGTTGTCTAATAATTCAGCTACAATCAGTTCATTTATAGCCATTTTATGTAATAACAATGCACCATTCCATTTTACAATAACTACATTTTAATTCATGATTGTTTAAGCCAATAAACGCAAATCAACAACAAAAACATTTTCTTTTGCTATCATACTTTTACCATAGAATTGTTTACTTGTTTTTATGCATTATCAATATACTGTTAATATTGTTCTGAAAAAAATTTTCTGTAATGAAAGAAAATATATCCTACACTATTATATGTTTTCCATAATTTCAAAAATAAATAATCTATAATAATAAAAATAAAAGAATTTCAGTTTTTCTGTAATCTAACAAGTTATTATTTACATTAATTTCAGCATGGTATATAATTAAAGTACATTTTTTAAATAAATTTAATAATATTTTAATATAATTCTTCCAGAAAAAAGAATTATATTATCATAAAATGATACTTTCAATGTTAGTAATTTCAAATATATGTAAAGAGAGAAAATCGAACAAAGTTGTTAAAGTAAATTATTCAATAATTAGTTAACCAAAATGATAAATGTAATTGTAAAAATTAAAAAAAAATAATCTATTTTAAAATGAAATTTAGGAATAATTCTTGATTATCAGATTAAATTTATACCATAATTAACCGATCAATTGTAATGTTGAAATTTGTGACAAAGTTTTATCGTAAAGAAATTTGATAATGGATGATGAAGATGATTACATGTCAGAAAGCATTCTAGCAAAATGGTAACACCTTTATTGTAGAGTTATTTTTATAGATGTTATTATTTCGTTTTTAAGTGCTGATGTTCGACCGGGAATAGTTGCAGCTAGTGTTGCTAAGCGTTACAAAGTTCAAACTGATAAGGTAACTGCGGATTTGCAAAACAGACAATTAAAATCTGGTGAAAGAGAACGAGTTTTACGAGAAACCGCTTTGGAAACAGCGATAGATGAACGGAACAAAGGTTTTTTAATGCTGAAAAAAATGGGTTTTACTCCCGGATCAGCTCTTGGTAAACGACCCAGTAATTCTGAATTACATAAAGGAAACGAGCATTTAAAGGAACCGCTCAAGTTAGTTCTTAAAAATGACCGCATGGGTCTTGGTCATGAAGATGAAGAAGCTAAAAGAGCTAAGGAAATGGCTGAAGTGATGCGTAGAGAAAAAGAACGTTTAAATAAAGAATACAAAGAGAGGTTTATTATTATTATTATTATTATTACTATTATTTAATTCCTGCCCTGTGGTTTACATGTTAAACAGACTTTCTGAAAACTTATTGTTATTTTTTAAATTAATTCTTTAGGAATAGAAAACGTTCAAATTACCAGTCATTAGTTAAAACATTTTCTGCAGCCCAGAAGACGTGTTACAACTTGGATATTTCTAGTGTAAGTATAACATTTTTCAACTTGCTTGTTTTATTTAATTTTCAGCTTACGTGACATTGCATTATTTTGTTGTTGCTATTTGTCGTTGTTCATTTGATTTATGAACTTTCTCAAAGTTCAAAAATATTTATTGATATTAATGAAATCTAGCATTATAAATCTTTGAATTTAAGTATTTTAAAGCAGAAAATCTTCATTTATTTTATCATTTATTTAGGATTCGGACGCTGCGCCTTTGGAAACTTGGTATTGGCCTTGGTTTGCGATTAAAAAGAACGATAATTTAGAAGATGAAGATGATACTGTTGAAGAGAAAGCACATGTAGAATTGCCAGAAAGTGTTCTTTGCAGACGATTGGATGAACTGAAAATGTACCTCCGCACAAAATATAATTATTGCATTTGGTGTTGCGTTCATTATCAAAGTGAGTTATTTGTTTGTTTAATTTAAGCAATTTGATGTAAATTTAAAGTTAATTATTCGGCTGTTCGATGTAAATTTTGTGGAATAAGACATCACAAAGTTCCATAGCAGCCTATAATAGTTGAAAAGCTTTGAGAGAAGTCTAGTTGTTTCTTCTCTGCGATAATTTTCAGACATTTATTTATTTTATTGATTAATAATGAGCATTTTTTAGGCGAAGATGATATGTTTGAAAGCTGTCCTGGTGAAAACGAAGATGAACACGATTAATCTCGTTAATGTAAATAATAAATTTTATTTTGAAAAGCAATATTTTTGTTATGAGTAAAAGTATTGTACTTTTATTTGTAAAATTGTGTTACGATGCTAGTTTGAAATATAACTACTATTCATACTGTATTTGGTGATTTTTAATTTGTATTTTTACAATTTGATTTCGAAATGTTTATTTTACAGATATTTTATTTTATTGATCGAAAAGAGATTGCAAATGTCACTTTTACAGCCCTATCAACA
The DNA here is from genome assembly GCA_001447755.1 of Trichinella papuae. Classification (NCBI taxonomy): domain Eukaryota; kingdom Metazoa; phylum Nematoda; class Enoplea; order Trichinellida; family Trichinellidae; genus Trichinella; species Trichinella papuae. The sequence goes on along the minus strand of JYDO01000121.1, from coordinate 11,986 downwards.
ACGTATATTGGTCTGTGGGGATGTAGATGGTAATTTTGTGAATCTTTGGGTACGAATGGAACAAGTATTACGTAAAGTTGGAACTTTTGAAATGATGCTTGTCTGTGGAGAATTTTTTGGTGCTGATTTGCAAGAGAATCGCCGTGTTTTAAATGGAGAACTTCGGTGCACCATTCCCACTTACATATTAGGTCCGCTTAAAGCGGACAGCGTTCGCAACTACCGTACTGAAGCCGGAGCAGAATTAGGCCACAATTTAATTTATCTCGGAAAGAAAGGTATATTTACTAGTGCATCTGGTTTGACGATTGCTTATCTTAGTGGCACGGAAGCTGAATACGAAGATGAGACCCATTTCAGCGTTGAGACCGTAGACAGTTTGATTGGTCAAGCTACGGCCAGAGCTAATTTCATCGGAGTGGACATTTTATTGACTAGTCAATGGCCACTTGGCGTGGAAAAGAATTCTTCATATATTCCAGATTTGTTTGAAGATGAAGAGTTGAATTGTTCAGCGTTAGTTTCCAAATTGGCAGCCGCTTTAAAACCGAGATATCATTTTTCCGCAAACACCGGGTGCCATTACGAGCGTCCTCCGTACAGGAACCACAAAATGCTCCAAGAGCAGACTTGTCATGCTACACGATTTGTCGGCTTGGCTAGAAATGGTAATCCACAGAAACTGAAATATTTGTTCGCATTCAACATCGTACCGATGAAACATATGGTTCGCAGTCAGCTGATCGATTTGCCAGCTAATACTACTGAATTCCCGTATGCGGAAGTTTTGGAGGAGTTGGAAAAGAAAATAAATATTCGCAAACGAAAGGCGGCTCCTCATCTTATGCCAACAACGAAACAATTTTTTTTCGACATGGCTCAAGCTGAAGCATCTGCTGTTGACAATCGAAACTCGTATGTATTTTATTTTAATTTTTTTTCTTCTTCTGTCTTTGAAAAGGAAAAATAATATAAGTGAGAAAAAATATCCTGAATCATTTATTCAATTTTAGTAATTCGAAGAAAAGAGGTCGCTTAGCAATGCCACAGAAGAAAGTGAACATTGGCCCATGTTGGTTTTGCTTGTCCAGTGAAGAGGTGCAAAAGCACTTGATAATTTCTATAGGCGACAGCGCTTATTTGTCACTGACCAAAGGTGGTCTGTGCGACGATCATTTCTTGATCACACCTATTGGTCATATACAATCAATGGTCGAAGCAGACGATGATGTTCTTGAAGATATTGAAAAATACAAAGAATCATTGCGGAAATTTTTCGCCGCCCAAGATCGCACTGTGGTATTTTTTGAACGCAATTACCGTACTCAGCATTTACAGGTGCACGCTGTACCGATTGCAAATTCGAAATCCATGTTCGTTCGTCAGTGTTTCATACAGGCTGCGGCCAATCATGGTGTAGATATGGCAGAATTGTCGGAAGATGTTGCCTTGATTGATATTGCTTCACCTGGTTGTCCATATTTTTACGCGGAATTACCGTACGGTCAACGGTTGTTTGTGCGTCGTATGAAACAATTTCCTGTACAGTTCGCACGCGAAGCTTTGACAAACAAAGATTTGCTCAACTGTCCTGAAAGGATCGACTGGCGTCAATGTGCACTTTCTGTTGAAGAAGAGACTGCTTTAGCGTTGAAATTCCGTTCTTTATTTGCACCTTATGATTTTAATCAAAATTTACTTTCTTGAAATTTTTTTTATTCTTCAAACACGTCACAAACGTTCCATTTGTACACGAAACAAAAAAAGAATTTATGGTCGTCCTGCAGCAGGATCATCTTCTCGAATTGTGCGGTACTGTATTGTTTCTTTTGGAAATAAATCAGTTAGCTCATTCAGTAAGCAAGCCCGGAATTTTTTGTATTGTTCAATTTTTCCATTTACTTCTTTATTACGAATCAAAGTTTTCTCTATGCAATCTTTTGTGTACAGTTGAGGATTTTTTCCAGCATCGACGTAATCGAGCAATTCAACGGGAATTTTGATATCGTTGAATTTGCTGTGTTTAGCACTCAGTTCTTGAAGACCTCCGAGAACAGCTTGTATTTTCTGATTGAGAACCGTTTGACTGGAAGCTTGAAAATCTGTAGCTACCATGCAAAGCTGTCTTGAATTTTCGATAAAATTCTCTAAACATTGTTCCAGATTGTCAAAACGTGATCCAGTACTGCTACTCTCGTTGTTTTCCATTCTGAAAGTAATACATATATACAAAAAAAAACAATAAATAAATAAATAATGAAAAGCAAAAAATAATTGCCAGTTTTCAATTTTTCAAGAAAAACCTTTGAGGAATAAGATTTGTCCCGTTCTGTATCAATAATGTTTTGCTCCACTTCAGACCAATCAATACGATGTTCAAGAAGAGTTTGCTTTACGCACTCCTGATAAATTCTGAACAGGGGCTGACAGTGATCACTGTTATCACCTTTTAAATAGTGTTCTGCAAACCACTTGTTGAAGCAACTTTCGTACAACTGTTTCAGCCGATCACACTTTGGTGATAAACTTTTCATTCGATCCATAAGCACATCCTGTCTTCTAACTGAGCAGTGAATTTATAAAAATGAAAAGCAAAATCAATCTTTTCATAACAGCGATTAAACAAAGCATAACAAAATTATGAAAAGAAAAATAAGAAAAGTAAAAATTGTTTAATAAAATGTAACCGACTTAAAAAAACTATCATGAAACACAAACATATATAATACTTTATTTAAATCAAAATTTTCGTATTTCACAAATAAGGCAAAAACACTACAATAACACACATGGCAATCTAACTAATAAACATTACAGTAATGTTAAAGAATAGTAGGCACAACAATTTCTTACTGTAACAATGCTAGTTTAAATAAAAAATTGCTTTCATATGAAAATCTAATTGTTGAAGGTTTTGAAACATAGAAATGCGTTTTAGGGTAAATTTTAGGGTTATGGTTTTAAATTTTCTCCCATACAGAGTGCACTGGTTAAGTAAATAAAGCGCAATGAAAAATGTGCACTAGTGATATTTATCAGCAGAAATGAATAAAATAAAAATTTGCATGCGTGTTCATTTGCTTTATTGACGTATTGGAAATAATTTTAGTTTGACGCCGTCCGTGGATGGAAGCCCTGACTTCTGATTTGAAAATTGACTGAAGACCAACATTGAACACCAAACAATTCATTTGCTTTTAATTCATTATTATTTTTTGGAATAATTTCTGAAAAATAATTTTCCAATCAACATCGAAAGAGGATGAACATCAAAGATGAGGAGACGATGCATTTTGCAGTAAGTGGCAGTTTTTTCACTTTTATGTCATAATCACTTAACAATGCAATTGAAAAAGAATAGGTGAGAATGGAATAGAGTGAGATTTGTTGAAATTTCACATGTAAGTTAATTAATTAGCATTTTAAATTGATTTTCACCAATTAGAATTATGTATTATCGTAGGTGTGATTTGTGAATGATAATTTTGAGTTGAATAATTTTTAAAATTGTATTTTTCGAGATGATAATAGTTGAATTAATAAACGTCAAACTTTCGTACAAAAAAGTTTGATTAAATAACACCCTGTTCGCATTGTTTATCTATTAATGAAATATTGTCTTTTGAAAATCACCTTTGCAGTTGTGGTTAACATGCACATTCAGTTGAATAAACAAGCTTTTGCCCGCAAACCGCTCACTTCAAAAGCTTCATGTGTCCTCAAGAAATTAGCTTCATTTGAACTATTTGGTTTTCTGAATTAAGAAAATCTTCAGATGTGCAGAGGCGTGTTTTGTCTAAGCCAATTGTTTTGTTGTTGTGGCGTTCTGTCAGATAGTTTATATTTTGACTGAATTTTAAATTGATGACATTTTCCAGTATTGATCATTTCTGAATTTTTAAATAGTCCTCATTGGGAGAATTTAACTGTGCATTTATTCTATTTCATATTATATTCCGGCATAGGCTAGAATTAATCTTCAGCAAAGAAGTTCTAATGCACTAAAACCGGTTTGTTTCTAACGCTGCACTATGCAAATAACGATCGCCATAAAGGTGCCTTATCATCAGTAACGGTGCACTCGTTCGCTTGACTTACGTGGCAAGTGGTAGCGTCGTCAAAACGTTCTCTGAGTTTATTACGGCGCTAAGTAACTATTGAAATCCGTTTTCAGTTGCTGAAAAGTATTCCACTTCTCTATTTATGTTACTTTTTTCAGAACTATGTATACTGATTTTGTAAAAAATTACCTTTTAATTATAAAGCCGTTGATTATCATATTTGAAAATTCAATTTTCAGTTTGTTGTAACTTTTCTAACATGTTGTAACATTTTTGATTTTCAAATCAAATCATTTGTTCAAACTTTTTCAAATGATTTGAAATTATTTTACTTTAATGCGATGCATTTGTTAGATTAGCTGTTGTTCACTGCGCATGAATTTCTATTGTTTGTATTACGTCAGCGTTAACTTAGAATTCATTGTCGAGAATAATTTCCAATGCACGCAAACTGGTTTCTAGCGCTGCATTATGCAAATAAAGGTCGTTTCAAAATTGCCTTATCATCCATCATTAATGATGCACTTGTTTGTTCGACTTACGTGGCAAGCGGTAGCGTGGTAAAATGTTCTCTGAGTTCATTTACGGCGTTCAGTAACTACTGAAGATCCATTTCAATTGTTGAAAGTATTCCATTTTTCTCGTTCTGTTACTTTTTTTAAAGAAAACTCCATATAATCATTTTGTTAATTGAAAAGACAGTTACTTCTTATATTACAAAATCCTATGTTCAATTTCACAATTTTACTATGTGATAAAGCGAATAAATTTTTGATTTAACATTCAACATTCTTACAGATATGGACAATGAAGAAAAGATAAAGTGAAAACGCGGACGACACGAAGCAGATCGCGGACCACACGAAGCAGATCGAGGACGAC
>JYDO01000120.1:0-133617 GCA_001447755.1 Trichinella papuae | reverse complement strand
TTCATGTATGATGATAAAAGTAACATTATGAACAATGAATGCATTTTAAAATGTCGAAATCCAAAACCGGAAGCGTTGTCTACCTTTCAGAAGTCATAATCAGAACAGCTGACGCAGCTCATGAATCGATTTTCAACATCGTCTAACGGTGTACAGCCTGGTATACAATCATCTGTGCAAGTCCTGTAGAAGCAGTAGTTCTTAAATCTTCATTTTCTGAGAAAAATCTCCACACCTATTATTAAAAGGAATAATTTGAATACAGCAGGTGTATAACTGCAGAATATGATTGAAGAAATTGAAATTTGAATGACTACTATAAATACTGAACATCTCAACGAGATTTCCAAGCAACTACTCACAAACTTCGACGTAAAATTTCCAAAATTATAGACACATCATCATTTCACTTATGCTACTAAATTATAGAAGCAATATCTATTTTCAGTCATATTTTTAAGCAGTGATGAAATAACTGAAAAAAGTGCAACTGGTCTTGATTAGGCGTCTTCTTATCATTGATATGAATTTTCCTATTGTGTTATTAGAAGTCATGATGAATTAGTTTTCCAAAAATAAAAATAAAATAAACTAAAAAATGAAATGTTTTATAAGTGCCAGACTGTTGTTCCATCAAAAGCGACATACTGTTCAATTGCTGCCCACGATATGTGTACAATTATTGATAGCATTGATTATTACATTGATAACAACTATTCCTATAACTGATGCAAACTAATTGCAGATAAATTTACGTTCACTATTCCTATTCCCTATTATCACTATCCTAATCCCTACTATCACTAGATCAGGATTCATTTTTCACACGTGTTTCTTTGTTCTTCATAAAATTTTATAAAGTCCTGCACTTTGAGTCCTCCAAAGTCAAAACGGGCAGAAGAAGTGGCATTGTAGCTGCTAGAAATTTTTTTCACGTTCAGCTGTTCTGGCACTATGCAATCCGACAACGGTCAGTAATTTTCAAATGCCATAATTTTAGAACTCAAAACATGTTGGCAGAGCTGAAGCTTTTCAAGGGTAAACCACGACACCCTTTATTGCTATTGCTTCTTTGAAAATTCAAAGTTCTCAAAATTAGGACCAAAGAAAAGTTTTTAACGTTATAAGCACGGGAAAAAGTTAAATACATTTCAGAAACTGAAAACGGCATTCAATGGTTACTCAAAGGAATAACAATTAAGTGAGAGAACAATATCTACGACCATTGTTAATATTGTTGTTGATAACGACTACTTTCAGAAAATGTTGATTTGCAAATTAGAAAAACAACCCGGCGTAACTGCGCCAATATTCAACATTTTTTCTCAACTCATCTCTATAAGGTCACTTATAAATTTTAAATACAAATTATCATTAATATAAAATACAAAAACATATCAATTATATCTCAATTATATACACTAATCTAGTCATTGAACATGTAAACGTCAACTCCTATCTCAAACTCAAAAACATAATTTGCGAAATTCAAATTAGAAGGAACAATAATTTCAAATATTATTCATCTGAAATATAATTTCAATTATTCTAGAGATAGCAATAAAATAAACAAAAACAAACAGAATATGCTTTATGAGCATTCATCCGTTTTTCCCATTAAAAACACCATGCTGTTCAGTCACTGGGCACGTTAAGCATTGATTAGTTTCAACTGAAGCCACGTAAGGGTAAGCATACGCATAAGCATACATTCGCCCAAAAATTTACATGAAATTTCTGGTAAACAAGTGCTAAGTCCAAACTTGATTAGGTTGATGAACATAAATATCATGACGGCTAACCTAAACTCACTCAAATATCAACACATGACATACAGCTCCGTAATATTAATGATTATGTTGCCTCCAGGTAGCGTTATTTGACCCAGCGTAACTGCGCTAATGCTCAACATTATTTTCTCACCTCACCTGGACAATATCACATACAAATTTTAATTCAAAATGATCATTAATATAAAATACAAAAAACATCAAATGTATATGATTGTAAGAGGAATTCGTTCAGTTTTTTCCAATTATTTTAAAGGGTTTACAGGGTTTAAAAATGTTCTGAACAATAACTAGTTGACAGAATATCATGTAATTAAAGTTATCAATGTTTATTTTTCATTTAAAATTTTAACAAATTAATCAGAAATATATTCTATTCATTTTTCACGACATCTTGTCAACGTCCCAACAGCTTATCAATGCGTCGATGGTAAAAATCAGAAGGTATTGACTCGAAGAATTCACGGAACCACGTTTGCAGCTACAAATCGTTGTCAAATGAAACGCCATGCAGAATGCTGGAGAGCAACCAAAAAAGATGATAATCTGACGGCGCTAGATCAGGAGAATATGGTAGGTGCGGTAGAACTATCAATTAATCTTCTGAATCAGAATTTTTGTCAGGTGAGCGTTCACCTATTGACAAACACCGTGACATAGAGATCGGTTCGTTTCTACTGGATTTCCAAGTTCAGTGGGTGGCATTTGCTGAAAGTTTTCATTCAACAACAAAGTTAAACATCATTTAACGACGTTATGGCAAATAAATGTAATTCTTTTGCAGGAGTGCTTATACTATCATTTTTATTATCTAACAAGTCTTTAAAGAACCGTTGATCTTTCATAGACTTGCACAGCTTATAAAAGCATGTCTGTACTTCACCGGGCGGTAATTGAAGTGAGCAATGATTACCGGTTAAAAGGACAACATGCCCAAAAATGTTGTACAACATATTCTTAAATAACTCCAAAGTGCAGATCATTGTCTTGCGTGGAAGAAACTCTGAATTGGTGGTTACAGAGCTCTTATACTGAAGTTTTTGTCTGATGAGTGACGCGGGGGGAAAGCGTTGTCATGTTGGACAAGCACACCATGCCATAGATCAGATAGTTTCTGCTGGATTTCCAAGCTCAGACCATGCATTTGCAGGATGTAAAGCTCGGCATTGATCGTGTTCTTCTTACCAAGCATTCCGTAGTGAATTAAATTATTCCATAACTACCATACGCAGATCGCTGTGTTGCGTGGATGAAAGTTTGCATTATTTCAAATTGTTGGGTGCATGTTAGGACTCAGCCATTATTTCTTCTTTGCTTCAGTTTGACATAAAAGCACCACTTTTCATCACCAGTAACGACAGAGTAAAGAACTCTCTCTTTATTTCCACGACTAGCTTGGTGTCGAGTGAGGCAGCGATATGGGAGCGCTTGATGTCTGAACTTTTCCGTCACTGCGTTTGGCACCCACGCACACGGTTTTGTACCTCACACACTGAGTGAAGGTGACGGGTAACAGTATCATGAGAGTATGCAATCTACTGAGCCAATTCTCAAGTTGATTGGTGCGGACCCTGGTGAAAGAGATCGTCCAATCGATNTATAAAATACAAAAACATATCAATTATATCTCAATTATATACACTAATCTAGTCATTGAACATGTAAACGTCAACTCCTATCTCAAACTCAAAAACATAATCTGAGAAATTCAAATTAGAAGGAACAATAATTTCAAATATTATTCATCTGAAATATAATTTCAATTATTCTAGAGATAGCAATAAAATAAACAAAAACAAACAGAATATGCTTTATGAGCATTCATCCGTTTTTCCTATTAAAAACACCATACTGTTCAGTCCCTGGGCACGTTAGCCATTGATTGGTTTCGACTGAAGCCACGTAAGCGTAAGCATACGCATACGAATACACTCACCCAAAAATTTGCATGAAATTTCTGGTAAACGCTTTCTGGTAGACGCTTCAATAGGTTGGTGAACATAAATAGCGTGACAGCTAACCTAAATTCACACAGGCATCAACACATGAGATGCACCTCTGTAATGTTAATGATTATTTTGCCTCCTGGTAGCGTTATTTGACCCAGCATAACTGCGCCAATACTCAATTTTTTTTCTCATCTCATCTCCATTAAGTCACATCCTTCTTATCAATGAGTTGATGGTAGAAATCACTAGGTGTTGTCTCGAAGAATTCTTGGAACCACGTCTGCAGCTACACATCGTTGTCAAATGAAACACCATGCAGAATGCTGGACAGCCAGCAAAACAGATGATAATCTGACGGCGCTAAATCAGGAGAATATGGTAGGTGCGGTAGAACTATCCAACTGAGCTTCTGAATCAGAGTTTTTGTCAGGTGAGCGTTGTTCTATTGAACAAGCACACCGTGCCCCGTAGAGATAGGATCGTTTCTACTGGATTTCCACGCTCAGTGGGTGCATTTGCTGAACGTTTTCACTCAACAACAGAGTTAAACATCATTTACTGACATTGCGACTGATGTATAAAATTTGTGTCGCTGCAGTGGGTATTTAGTCATTTTTGTGTTCGAACAATTCTTTAAAAAATGGCTCATCTTTCAAAACCTTGCACAGCTTGATGAAGCACTTGCGTACTGCAACAGACGGTAATTCAACTGAGCAACGATTGTCAGTTAAAATTATTCAACCAAAATCGGTTGCTAATCGTGAGAGCGTTCGATGATAAAAAGTTGAAGGCTGTTACCTTTGCTGTGGCAACTGGTACCGGCATTAATTTAGATTCGCCATGAAAATATGCAAATCTTTCTGAAATATGGAACAAATAGTGGGTGCTTGAAGCAAATCAAAATCCAGGCAAAGAAGTGCAAAAGCAGATAAAAAGCAAATCTGTCTAAAATGAAACACAATCGCATCTGAACTTGGTCGACCAACAACAGGCGTAAAACGTGATTAAAAAGTCAGTTGCAGTACAGCAAACAATAATGTATGTGTCTGTGAACTGACTATGGAATATGTTGCTAATAATATAATATCTGCTGCCGTAGTGGCGTTGAAGGTGAAAACTAACTCACTGTGGCGTTTCTTCATTACTGATCAAGTATTCATAAAATTGTACTCACTGAAACAACCTGTATTATTTTTAACTGGTCAACGTTGGGAATATGTAGTCTGCACAAAATTTAAAACTTCTTGAAAAGCTTCCAGTTGAAGCACTGGCCAACTAATTACCGTGACAAAAGGAAGAGCAGCCAGCCTCCTGTGCTGTGACTGGTTTGAATTATCAGGTGCCAACAATAAAAAGAATAAATGTTGTTGAAAAGTGCTATTTACATCATATTGAAAATAATCAGTCATCAAAACAGAACTAGCAATTTACCAAGGATCATGTGTAAGTGTTGATACAGATACTACTGACACACGCAAATTGCTTCACTTCAGCAACTTTGCATAGTTTACTATTCAAATGTGACATCACTTTCATATCTACTGGAAGATGTAAACAGAAGGGACATTTCATTTGCTCTATTTTAGCAATTAAGCTAAAATTTTAGCTTGTGGTCATTATGAGAAAAATAAAAATAAAAAAGAAATATAATGTTTCCAATTCAAATCGTATGAAATAATTCACTTCATGGAAAATTTAACCATTTGTTGACTGTATCCATTATGGATGTTCACTTTTGGCTAGACTAAATTGTACAGCTAAACAAGCTAATCGTTGCTTTGTTTCTGAGTCATACACTGTCATCAAGATTTGATAGTCACCCTTAAATTATAAGCGAAGATTAATAAGCAAATAAAAACAATCAATTTAAAGTGAAGCACAACAAACCGGCGCAATTCTTGGCGCAAAGTCAACACTGCTTAACATGAATGAATCGTTGATATTGTAATACATCGGCTCAACTGGACAGCCAAACAAATCACTAGTGAGCAAGCATACTGGTAAATCACTGTATAAACTGAAAAGGTAAAAATGATTGATTATAATAATTAGTCATATAAACTGAATTTCACATTTTGAGCATTTTTACCATGATCCAAATCCGGACAAACATGGAAGTCGAACCCAACCGGATTTTATTAAATATTTGCGCAAAAAAAGCCGTACATTAACTCTGTCAGGGGGAGAACGTGAAACGTTTGCACGAAGAAAAAGACGCATGCGACCTGGGAAAGGCAGTGGATTTGGTTGTGCGTCCAGATATTCGAAATAAATAATGCTATTTTCATCGCCTGAAAAAAATCATGCTCCAAATTGTTGCTTTGCTGATGTATAAAATTAATAATTCAATTTTTACCGCAATCTTTGTAAACTAAATGGGTAAAATTTTGAGCCGGTTCTGCTTGGAATAGTGCAAACGTGGAGAGACAGAAAACAAAGCTTAAAATCCAGTGGAAAAGCATCTTCGCAGAAATGCAAGCACGCATATAGAGTAAGACCGTGATTGCTACTGGTAAAATGCCGTTGTGATGACCTTGAAAGAAGCTAATATGAAAAGAAAACTAGACAATAAAGCGCGCTGACCTAGCTTGTCAGTGGCAGCTGACTCAGCAGACCACCCAATATCCAACATAAATATCAGGTCGACGATGATTAATGACCACCAGAAGTGCTCACATAGGCGGTAAGTTCAAAAGCGACCCCAATCTGATGCAGTCCCGTTAGCAGAAAGCTTAAAAGGTTCCGCTGTACTTGTACAGCAGATTGATTATCATAGATTAGGCCAACGCCAATTTTGATAATTGCTCCCTACAAACGGCCAGCACAAACAACACAAACTTAAAGCATCTGACCTTGTTATTTAACAATACAATAATCATGCAACGCATTTTTCTTTCTTTTTTACAAAATAACAGCATCTTCCGATTAATGCTATAATTACTGTCTACCATCACCACATAGGTCACCTTTGTTATTTTCTATATATGCAATTATTATTATTTTAATATCAATAGTTCTTTTTTCATTGTTCTTTTATTTGAAACAAATTGTTTTTTACTGCTTAGCATAAAGCACAGACAAGCTTAAGTTATTTTCATTTGTTTTTACAAAATAAATATCAAAATTCTCCACTTTCCAATTACTGATTTTCCAGAAAATTATCATACCATTGAAAATAAATTATCAAAATTGAATAAACTGTTACTGACAAATTCTATCATAAAATTATTTTTAAAAAAATACTAATGATATATTTTTTGTATTGACAACTGCACAATTGTACAGTAAAGAAGAAATGTTTATGAAAATTAATCTGACATTTTAAAACTGCACAATAATTTAAACAACCAAATGCCGCATATATTCATATAACTGCGCAACTTTTATAACCATTGCATATTTGTAAATAGATAAATGAAAATGACAAAAAGTTCAATTTATTGTAAGCAGTGTAAAAGCTTTTCCACTTTTATTATGTTTGATTTGATAATTTGGCTTTTATGTAATCAAAAAAAATTCACAATTGCATAACTTATAGAAATTAAAATAGTTTTTTATTGGAATAACTAACTCACTTAAATGAATGACAAAAATAAAGTTGACATTGCAAATCAAGGCAGTTTCTTTCTGATAAGTGAAATAATTCCCACATGATTAAATATTGACGATTGTTCAACAAGTGTTTATTTTACTTATTCATGAAAATCCTATTCCCGTTTATAAATTCTCTTGCATACCACATCTTCGCATTTGCATATCTAAAGAGCAAGCACTTAGATGGTGGATAAAGTTAATTTTAAATTATTATAAAATTATGAATAGCATACAAAATGTTCATCATCATGTTATTTGCACTTAAAATGAGTAACAAAAATTATTTTCTCAGATAAATTTTTAGCAGCAATTCATAAAACATTAAACATTCAGACTAAAATGATGCAAAACTTTGCCAATTTATATTTTGACTAAACAGTTTCGAAATTTATAATAATAATAAGTATATTTTATGAAGAAAAGTTTGCAATGATTAAAAAAACACATACCGTCAGCATTTCGTTTCCATTTATTTCACGAATAATTTCAGTATCTTTATCTCCTGTCTTTAAAGCCATCTGTTTTTGTATTAATCTACCATTCTCCAGAGTGCATAGCATCTATAATTCAGATGTCAGATTTCGTAAATTTTAAAAAATTCAATAAAACTAACAAATGGATATAAAATAAATCACTATATTATTTGTTGTATAAAATTTAAACAAAAAAAATCTGTGATTGTTTTAAGATGAACAATAACATATTCCTAGATTAGAATTTTTTGACAAAGTAAGGGTTGAGTTTTCAATGGAAAAATGTTTAAAGTTAAAATTAGGAACAAGTTTATCAAAAATGACTTGTTCCATAAATTAACAACAATGTGTCTTCAAAAATTAAATGATATTATTATAAATAATTTGTTATTAAATTTTCACTAGCTCACAAAGATATAAGCATAATATGGTTGATATGGATATGAGAATAATTGCTCAATCAAATAATAATAATAATAATAATAATAAATAAAAATATTCATTTAAAATTTATAATTATTTCAATTTGATAATCTTATTTAGAATAGTTATAATAAATAATACTTTAATATTACGACCATCCATGGTAGTTAATTCAATTTCTTTGTTTAACTCGAATTTTGCTTCTTCACTTTTAAAAGTGCTCGTTGTTTTGATAGTCCAGACATTACCACTAATAACTATTTCAACTGTTGGAGACAGTGCATTGGCAATTTTGCGGGTCGCAAAATCTACTCCTATAAAATACCATTTAAACTGTGCAAGTTCCAGATGAAACTCACATAGAACTCATAACTCGAACTCAACCTACCAATTTTTTTCATGTACTGATCAAAATTTTCAGAATGATGCAACTTGTATTTTCCAACAAAATTTTCACTCATTTTCTAAAAATAAATAAAATTACATCATGCTACATTAAAACAATTTTTACACTTGACAAGCATTGCATTGCAGATTCTAAAAGTGACAATAGCATAAGCAAGCTTCAATATTAGTACCATCACACTTGTATAAACATTTTTCTGTGCAAACTTTATTATACCATTAAAACTGACAATCAACAAAGATTAAAAGAAAAGAAAAAAATAAATTGCAGAAATAAAAGCTAGCTAAACTTGCTTTTATTATGATATAATAATTTTTGTAGATGTAAGCAGAAAATTTGTCACAATATGAGTAAACAATATTACGAATAAATATCATGCAACAATGAAATGCAATACCTTAAATACTTTAAAGTTGTTTCAAAAGTAATCTCTGAAAAGTGAAAAATTTTGGTTGTTGCATATCAATAAATACGTACAAAGAAGTTGATCACGTGAGCACACAGAGAAAAGTCAACATTTGCAATAGCTAGCTCATTCTTTGACTTTAAGAAATAAATTATCGATCATCGAACATACTACCACTTGCTCAACGATAAGAATCTCATTCTTGAAAGTGTAAATAAATCACAAACACCGTAGTACATACAACTGATCAAAGTCATGCTCTAAGTTCTATGTATTTCTAATTAGATTATAGTTTTAAAAATTATTCAAAATTTTAAAATTTTCTAATTTAAAGATTTCAAATAAATAAGCATTTTTCAAACTATCACTCATTAATTGCAAAGCTGCAAAAATTGGAAAAAAATAGAAAGAAAGAACAATACTGTGACATTTACATAAATTATTTTTCAACTTTCTGTTCGTTCATTCGCATGCAATAAGAACTGCACGCTGAATTTAAATTCATGAAGTTTTAAAATAAATTTACAATTATACATGTTAAAATATTTCATTGATGAAAAAAACTGACAGGACAATTTGAATTGAAAAAGTAAAACTTACCTACAAGAAATTTACGTCGTTGGTAGTTTGTTAGTTAGCTTGTTACAGAGCAGTTTGTAATATATGACTGTTTGTCAGTTTTTCTCATCGTTGACAACAAAACTGAATTTTATTTCAACATTTCAACAGCGTCTTGTCAATATGAACAACATTTGCAAAGATAAAAATTGCATTTGACTTGTCGTTAACAGAAAGAATGAACGCTATAGATAAGCTTTCCGCCCTCAAGATAAGTATTCAAATTTTTCTCGGCCTCTTAGCATTAGCCACATTTGTTTAATCATGCTCACATGACACTGAGCAGATACACAGATTCCTCATCATTGCTGCTGCTGATCATGCAATGAAAAGTTTCAACTTTCAATTAAATTCAAACTTATTGTTAAAATGTCCAGAGATTAGAAAAAAAATTTTCTCCAAGTTTTAGCAAAATTACTTTAAAGAGCATTATCAATAAACTGCTTAAAAAACACTCTCCATTATCTTCTTCTGCTCATTCAACATTGTCAACTGCTGTGTAAACAATAAAAGCAACGATGTATTAGCATGAGTACAGCTTCCAGATTCAGCAGAAGAGTTACGTATTGTTGAAGCAACTGTAATCGTAGGAAAAATTGATCCTAATATTTTTTGTAGACCACGTTCACAACTTCTATGTCGTTGCTTTATACATAAAGGCGCGTACCATACCTCATACTGCTTGAATCAACGGTGCTAGTTTGTTTGTTTAGATCAGCGCTCACAACGATCAGCAAATTGATGGCAAAATCTGCGCTGAATTTGAAGAGTGAATTTCGTTATTTATTACTTACTGCTGATATGTTACTATTGTTCAGTTTTATTTATTCAATTTGTACAATTTTATCATTTTGTTCCTGATTTAATTTTATTGGGAAATACAGTAGTATAGTAGTATACTTCGTCATATAAATAAATCAGTTCAAGAAAAATTCCTGCATTACTGAAACGAATTACGTTCCATAAAACTGCTTCATTATGAATAATAAATAAATAAATAAATAAATAAATAGAGGAGCAACTTTTGTTTAGCACTCAACAATTAATTTTGCTTTTTGCGCTTATTCAGCAGCTTCTGTATTCATCACTGGGTTTCTTCCTGCAACTAGATCGTTTCCAATGCGTGTGTGCAATAGTTTATGCACACATTACAAAACGTAATACGCACAAAATGCATTTTGCAAGGCTAAAGTTTGTTAATAGAAATTGTGGGCTTTGAAAAACAAATTCAAGCCACCACAATAAGTAAATCAAAGAATTTCTCAAGATGATTGCAAAATGGCCATCGTATATCACCAACGATGATTTGTTTTGAAGAGAGAGAAAGAGAAAGAGAGAAAGAGAAAAGGGAAGAAAAAGAATGAAAAAGAGAGATAGAGAAAAAGACATCCGCATTAATGCATGCGCGTTGTACAACCAAATCAAGTTGTGAAAAAATCATAATTCAATCTTTGCAGAAGTACAGAAAACGCAGGCCTCTGGTGTAACAGTATAAATTCAACGAAAATCACTCTTTACACCCTGTCGGAACTGAAAACCACAGCCTAAAATCGATATAAGACTTCAAGGCAGGAAAGAAAGAACGGTGACAATAAAATGCAATGCTGGCCAAAATATACTGCTTTAGAGAGTATACAATAGTGACGGTCTACAGAGGAAATACGTTCTTTCAAAATCTATGATTAATACATGAAACAACTCTAATAAAAAATGCTGAACTTTCTTATAGGACCTTTCTGGTTGTTTATGGAAAACAGGCGCGACCGCCGCTGACTACGACCACACTACTGGAGAATTTGGATCAACTCGAGAACGTTTCACCTGTGGTGGCTGATCTTTGAATGTGCTTCGTTCTGCATTGTCACCAATATCCGTCGTCGGCGGATAATTGCTCAGAGTGTTGCTGCCAGTTCTCGTTATCTTCAAAATCAACGTATTTAGCCATCGTTAAAAATTCAATCAAATGTTCATTTGAAAAATTTGCGATACATCTAATTAAAGAAATCCTCCAGCGACAGACAACTACAATAGCTTACATATATATATATGTATTAAGTGACAGAAAATAATTTTTTTATTGAGCTTTTCTTTATGAACACGCTGTTTGTTCACAGTTCACAAAGATCAGTGTAAACACAATAATTTGCAAATTGTATCGTTACCTGACAGCGCATTTGATCAGTTTTTCCTCCTCTGCTTGTCACCGGTTCCTGCTTCACGGAAATGCTGTTGTGCACAAGGGTGGTAGTATCACCGGTGTTTTGCAAGTTACTTTCATTTATATTAGCCAACTCATTAACGGCTAGTCCACTGTAAAATAGTTTAAAAACGATTTAAATTTTTCAAATAAACACAGTGCGCTTACTGAGAAGCTGTGCTGAGTCCCAACGTAGACTGACCTGACCAATTGCCGAGCAAAACAGCTGAACTGAAGTTACCTAATAAATTAAGGTCAGAAGAAGGTAACTGAAAGTCTGAAAAAGAAAAAAAAAGAACTGTCACTGTTTATCAAAGACAATTTTTACATGAAAATCTGTATCAAAATACCATTCGCTAAACCAGATGACAAACCGCCGTGATAACTGCTTAAAGCTGAAGATGACAGTGGTGTGGTGCTTGGATTAGCAAGCAACCGTCCATGATCATGATTCTAAAAAACAAAAAGACAAAAAAAGTTATGTGAATCTAAATGAAAAAAGAAAAAAAAACAGATAATACTACTGTATCTATGTTGATTCCGCTGGTGCTTGGTACTGCCAAGCGAAAAGAAACGTTTTCAGCCAAACGCGACTTGTGAGTCCCTTGGGAATTAGATAGTTGTGATATCAAGCGCCCACCAACACTTGCTGATCCTTCTGGAGAACTTTCATTCTGACCTGATGTCAACGCGTAGACGGAAAAATCTACAAAATTTGTAAAGATCACTCAACACGCAAAATACGAACACTCCTGTACTGAGTGAAGTATATTTACTGCTTTCTTCCTCTTTTGAAGAGCGATTTGATCGTTCCATATGAAAGCCATTTGGCAAAACGCTGCTGCTCAGCTGAGTGTATTCAGAACAACTTGTGGTGGGTAAAAAAGAGTTGAACTGATTGTTTATCAAAGACTATAAAAAGAACAAAGGTGTGCTTGTAAATAACTACTGCAACTGCAAATGGTAAAAGAAAGCAAAACGCTTAGCTTTTAACCTAAACTTTCGACTTGCATTCCAACCACAAAGACAGCAATTTTTATTTCATTATTTTATCAGCCAAACACACACCTCATAACACATAAAATCTCAAATAAATTATCTTCAATTTTCATTATAGCTGATCAAAACTTAAAATCAACAATTATTATACTCAACCGCAAATTCAAATCGTTGCACTTCAGCTAGCTCTGCGTTAGGTTTAGGTTAAAGATCATACTATTTAATAAATATACCGAATATGTATGTGCAGTAATAAACAATATCATGCGTTCCAATATGAAGGTGCTTCATCACCTTCATAAACAAAAAGATTGATACATAATACAGTAAACTCCGTATTGAAAATCATAACATTAGCATGATGACGTTAAGCAAGGAAAACGTAAATTTACTTTATTTACGCTAGTGGCTGATATAATAGCAGCTTTCTGATATTCAAAGAAATTTTCAGTATCACTGTAATGAATATTTTTTAAAAGCTATCCTAAAAGTAAATTCTCTGAGTGAATTTGAAAATTACTTTAAGACAAACTTTTACATAAAATGATGCATTTCTATTCGGACAAAAAATTCAACTATTTTACCCGGTTAACAGATAAGTCGATGGTACGTGAACTCTGAGGTGTTGTGTTGGTCGGCATTTGAGAAGTAAACATTTGCTCTTCTTTAACTGGAGAGCGATTTTGCTGTGGAAACTGTTGAGCTGCATGCTGTTGGTTACTGTTCGATACTGGAGATGCACCGTCAAAACTGTCGTCATCTGAATCAGGTGAAGCACACTGATTAGCCGTTCCAATGGCATTTCTGTGTTCTTTGCGATGTAATGCCTAAATGAAATGAAATTATCTCACGAAATGTGAATTAATTTAATGCTTTTTTAACCACAAATTTCATGGAACTAAACTTAAAAGTAGTAAAAAAAACATTCTGCTTTAATAATAATAATAACCAAAACTTATTGACAAATAACGTTTTCAAACATAAATATTTAATGCATATTGTTGACTTAAATACAGTATCCATTTTCTCAAGAAATAATAGCTACTAGCTCTTCTCCAGTTGCTACTCATCGTATGTGTAATATTTAATGTACTTTCTCGCCTTGCAGATAGCAATGCATAATCTCAGTAAATATTTTTTACTAGAAAAGAGATCAGAAATTGATTTTATAATCGAAATTTCCATTTCAAAAGCTTCTTATTTGTACCTTTCATCACCACGAATGGCAACACACCGGATTAATATATAATTAAACTGTTCGTTAGATGATTAAAAAGAATAAGAATATACGTAAAACGTAGACAGTATAAGAATTAAAAATGACAAATAATCTCTGTTCAATATTATAAAATACTCTCAAAATCAAAATGAGAACAAAAAATCTTTAAATAGTCTATTTTTTGTTCGATGTAAAATTCTAAATCACAGCCGACACATATTGCATTGAAAATCACTGACTGTTCTTACTTAATCAACTGAAGCAACGGAAAACAGCTTGCAAAAATAAAAAGGATTAACAATTAATACAGAATTTATATTGATAAACTCGTTCTTCTTGACATTCTAAAACAAAACAGATATAATAAAATTGAAATAAATAATTTAAGCGAGGAAAGTTTCAGAAACTTTGCAATAACGATGAAGAAAATCATCTCAACAACGCTTTTAATTGAAACTCTTTTTCATGGTAAACAAAAAGATTGTTGCACGGTGATGTGAAAATTAACCTTCCTTAAATAGATTAAACAAACTATTTGAATAAGAGTAAAAGCTCTTATATAATCCTCAGTTTATTTATCATGATTTTTTTTTTTTTTCAATTAGTTTTAGTTTCATCTCTTTGTTCTGCTGAAAACACCCTGCCAAAAGCGGAAATCAAGAGACTTCTTTTACATAGCTCATAGCATAAACTGAAAGCAAATTATTGATTTGAAGTTGAAAAGAAATTTTCAACTAGCATCAGGGGCCAAACAAGACAAATAAAATAACATCCATACAAAATAAGCATGCTGCGCATTGCCAACAACAACCCATTTATTTAATAAAAATAACCTGACAAAAAAATTAAATGTGCGCCTAGAAAAATTGAAAATCAAATACTTTGCAATAAAACTACAGTAAGCTACATGCTTTTTCAATATCAATTCCTCCGCTTCAAGCATTCAACATATCAGTTTCAAAAATCAAAACATTACACACACACACACACACACACACACACACACACACATATATATATATATATATATATATGCATCGCAAACTGCAGGCGATACATTGTCTTCAAAAGCTGCTTGCTATTATTATTCAAAGAGTAAGTACTTCCCCCCAAGCAAATTGTACCCTCATTTTCACAAAACTAGGGACAATGCCATCATTGAAAAGTAACTGTTGATACATTCACAAATGCCTCCCGGGCAGCACCAGGATTTTTGATTTCAATCAAAAACGTGACACCAGCCGTCGGCCGGCCGGCCGGCCGGCTAACTAGTCGAAAATATCCACAAACTCACGACATTTTGGCGCCAACTGCATCCAGTCATTACTAGTAAAGCAACTAGCTTCATTTGACACTTGTCAATCACGACCCGGACAAGACATCACAGCGCCCAAATGGCGTTTTCACTTTCTGCCCACGCTCACAGGCAATTCAAGCAAAACGAACAAACGCAACCGATCAATGGCAAAAACACAACATGACGACGACAACGACCACGACGACTCATAACTGCAATCAACACACAACTGCACTTTAGCTTTATGCTGTTGTTGCTCTTTGTGAGCATCCTGTTCACCACCTTTTCCTTTGGGAGACAACGAAAGATAAATAAATCATTTTGAATTGTGCGCCCAATTCACAACTTCTATAATAATAATGGTGTTTGTTTATACAAACAAACTTTAGCTTTACTATTATCCATCCTTCAACCAACCCACAGTCTACTGTTTCTTAGATATGTGTCAGCAATTGTCTGCAGCAAGTGTCATTTTGTTGTTATTCATCATTTTTTTTAAATACTGTAACTGAAAAAACATTTACGGATAACAATTGTATACTGTACAATGTCGACTGTCAACTGGAAAAACAGTAATTTTTCAATCTCAGATACTGTAGTTCATTTTTTAATTGCTGTATTACAAAAATACATGATGAACGATGTAATGAAAAGCTTACTTTTGGTCAACAAATAATCTCATTTACTTTAAAAACCAAATTCAAGTTGAACATTTTTTTGTCTATGAAAATTTTTTCAATAAACAACATGCTCAGATGAGCTATAAAAATACATATCAGTTTCTTTCACCAAGCTATAACAAGAAAAACTTTTGTTTTATATTAAAAAAAACCATGTCATCTATCAGCTTGGAAATTTTGCAAAAATTGATTTTCAGGCAAAACAAATTTCAAAAAAGCCAACAATAAATTTGACCGCTAAACCGTTAGTACAGTGTTAACTTTCACTGTGGACTTTAAAAATTGCAAACGATAAACATGACATGAAAATATATGACACAATAAGTACACGATTGTTGTCAAAATTAGTGAAAGTTAAGAATGAATTATATGCTGAAACTCAAAGCAGTCGCACACACACACACACACATACATAGCATTGGCGTTTAACAAATCTGCACAGCGACAAACAAACACAGTGACTTGATGATGATGATGATGATGATGCCTCAGGCATATCTAGGTGTGTACGCAACTTCCGAACGCCCAATTAGACATGCGCATGCAATAGCGATGGTAAAGTGCTTTTTGCCCTACGGTAAAGTCTTGCACCCAACCGACCGACAGAAAAGCTGGTCAAGGATGTCCGCACGTGTTTGACACTAGGCTTTCATTGATAAGGGCGACCTATTTTTTGACTAGTTGTTCAATGTTGAAGTTGATTTTTTTTTGATTTTCTGATCTACCCGCAAAGTTCCAAAATGACAACATCCAATTGGAAACCAGATACAGCCGATACAGCGTGACGTCAGATGCGCAGCCACGGAATGATCAAGGTTAAATTATGTTTTGTTATTTCTGTCCTAGGACAAAAAAGCCTGCTTGTGAATATACAAATCAAGATGAATTCAAATGATGCGGTA
This sequence comes from Trichinella papuae, assembly GCA_001447755.1. Lineage (NCBI taxonomy): Eukaryota > Metazoa > Nematoda > Enoplea > Trichinellida > Trichinellidae > Trichinella > Trichinella papuae. The sequence goes on along the minus strand of JYDO01000120.1, from coordinate 116,664 downwards.
ACTATAACTTAGATCAACTTCATTCAGCTCAGTCTTGAACAGCACATACTACAGCTGGGTGCTTGTACGCATTTTCTCAATACCTTGGTTTACGTGATGATTGAACAAGCAAGTTCACGTATCATGGATGCTGATATTTGGATGACAAATGTCATTCAAAGAATATCACGCTTATGAGGAATAATAATTATAAGAAGAAGACGATGAAGAATAAGAAGAATCAGCTTGGTTAGAATCATTTGCAATCCAACTTACGTAATCCACGCAAAAACTTATAAAAATTAGAATTTCTACTTTACATTGCGCTCAGGGAATCAGCATTTTCTATTGAATTTGAAACATTTTAATGTTCAGATTAAGCTGTGTCGATAGAACTATTTCTGTTCAGTCAAGTAAGCCGGCGGGATTATATGGTCTATTGCCGATGAGCTAGCTGCTGAATTGATTAGGTAAGAAAATGCCACGAAGATCAAGAAAATTGTACTTTCTTTCATTATTTCTATTTCATTTTTCTACATATTACTTTGATCAAAAGAAAATTTCCAAAAAATTTTTACCAACGAATGAAGGAATAAATAAAAATAACAGTGTTGATGCAATTCTGATATGCGCTTTTGAGAAGATAGCAACAATTCCTATCTCAGTCTCTATAGTTGAAAGAAAAATGAACTGAAAACGAGTATTGTTCAAGCTCTGAAACGATCGATATAGCAGAGCAAATGCTTTCTCAGTAGCCACAATCAACATAGCGTTGATAGGTTTTCTATTACACTGTCGAAATGCAACCCTTTCAGGTTTTTTCTTTTAAATATTCATTCTTTCTAAGAATTTTCAGAAGATATTTTCGTGTAAATTTTCCACTAACTACAAGTACTTGTCTTTCTTTTACTTTATTTTATTTTATCAATAACCAGAAAAAGAAATCAAGTAAAAATTCCTAAATTCTATTCTCAATTTTGCAAAATAACATTGAAATAGTGTCTGTTTAAAATTAAAATTACGTCACAATGTAATGTAATGATAATTAAATTAACATTATTACAACTGTTTGCTGTATAGACGAAGCAAAAACTGAAAACTGCAAAATGAAAGCAGATAAAAAAAAATAACATCAAAGCTGAATAAGTTGAACACTGTGAAGTGAAAGCTGAATCTATTCTGTTTGGTGATATTCATTTAGTATTTACGTAAAATTGTTGAAATGAAGAAAATTAGCTTTTGTTTTCTTTAAAAGAAGCAACACGATTATAATTTCTTTTGCATTCGAGTGTGAAAGTAAAGAAGCAAGTCCCCAAAGTAGCTCTCTCTCTCTCTCTGTCTGTCTGCCTGCCTGTCTCACCATCCCCTTCCTCCCTTTATTTCATCATTTCAATCTATTTTCAATGGTTCTAATTTTCTTTTGTTCTACGTTCCCTAGTCGACGTTGATCTGGTTGCTAACGAACAAACTTGTGGAAAGTTCTCGTCGCTACCGGCGGGAAAAGAGGAAAAAGAGTCAGGACGGTAAAATTAATTCATCTCTTACTTCGACAATGTCGGCGTTTGTGCGGCTCTCGTGCGGCTCATTATATTCGGTGTATTTCAACAAAACCTTGTCCATATCTGTGCTAGCGTACTGGAACAGTTTGTTGCTAGAGTTGAAGATAATTAGGGCGATTTCGCAATCGCACAATACCGACAGCTCGTAAGCTTTCTTCATTAGACCAAATTTCCGTTTTGTGAACGTCACCTTAACAAGTACACGTACAATGTACAACATCGTAGTTATTAACGGAAAATTTTGAAACACTGAACAAAATTAGTGTTAAAATTAGAAAATTCGCTGACGCTCTGACGTCAATGGTGGCCAATCAATCGATTAATGCCTCCTTTTTGCTTTTGTATATTACATACTATCGCCACTGGATAGCCAGCCAGCTCCATTTGTAATGCAAAAATCATTTACAAAATTAAAGAAAGAAAAGAAAAAACAACTTGGAAATAAATAAATAAGAACAATGGATTTTGATTAAAATGACAGATAATGAAGCTAGCCAAGCATTGGATATTTAAGAAGAGGGATAAACGGTGAGAAAGTAGTAATATTTAAAGTAGCATTTTTTTACCTGGCGATTGCGCTCATCTTGAATGCGAGAAATTTGAATCTTCTTCCGTCCCATGTTTTCAGAAAACAGAAAAAAATTAATATTCTTCTTATTTTCGTGACCTCTAAAAACAGGTAAATAATAATTTCGTCAAATTTCAAGAGCAAGACACTACACTCGAAAACGCTACGCGTCATCGGCAGCTAAATATTCAAAAAGTGTGTCAAAGAAAATAAAAATTTGAAAAATTAATACAACAATTATAGTAGACCGACCGATTTGTTGTTAAATTACAAATTGAAAAAAGTCCACTGAAAAGTGTGTGGAATAAGAATGAACAAAATTTGACAAACTGGGCAGAGTATGCAAAGAGAGAGAGAGGGAGAGAAAGAGATAGAGATAGAGAGAGAGAGAGAGAGAGAGTTGGCTATAGGCACACAATTTTATAAGATGTCGTGGAAAGAATTGAAATTCAGAAACAGAACATCAGTTGGCATGCTTCAACAGAGCAACAAATCAAATGTATAATAATAAATCACAGAGGAAGGGGGGGGGAGAAAGAGCAAAAGTAAGAGAGAAAAGTTGCGAGTGTGAGCTATAGAGGCCAACGAAAGGGAAAGAGCAAGCGCAAGCGCAAGCGAGAGCACGCGCGCTCAGGCAAGCGAAATAGAGTGAGAGAGTAACTGAGTGAAAAGAGAAAGGGAGGAGAGCAAGCGCAAAAGCAAAAGTAGTGAGGTAATGGAAAAGCCACGACGAAGCTGTTCGTCAAAATGCTGACGTCGGCAGAGCTGTTGGCTTGATACCAGCAGTCGCACACACATTTGCCTGCTTCAAAGCCGAGTTAGCTAAAAGCTCTAGCACAGCTACTACTAAATGACTGACTGACTGCTGAGGCTAGTGAGAGTGAAAGAAAAAAAAATTTCAGCAGCTTCAGAAGTTCCACTGTTGACAAAAAGCGACCAACGTTGTTGCTGTTGTCGACGACAAGACTGAGCTTTTGTGACTTGTGTTCAGTAGACGACAGGTACAACGGTAAACGTGGACGACGACGGTGGGTGGCGTCGACATGTTTCTTTCGGTCGCCAACAGCGCCAATGTCGATCACTCGTCAAAGACAGCTAAGAAATAGGATGACATTCAGTTGGCAGAATGACAAGCGAGCAGTGAAAAACTCAACTTTGAACGAATCTTATAGGGCGTGGTGGATGGATAAATTGTAACAATTTTTAACAGAACAAAATGAAAAAATGAAATAAGCATCGACAATAAAAAAAGTTCAGAAGCTTGAGAGGAAAAGCTGAAGTTGCGCCACAAACTTTTGCAGACTACAAGTCGCATCGGTACCTAAGCTTTTGTGAGAGCTATCGATTCATCGCGACACGCTGGCAAAAACGGCAGCAAATGTTCAATACATAAAAGACTCCTCATTTTCAAAGCCCCTTTCTGTCACTCACTGGCGAACAAACTGCTGCTAACTGACGCGAACGCTTGCGCCAACGAAGTTAGCGCTGTCGCGCCTGCTGCTGCTGGCTGCGCAGCGATCAATTGTGATGAGAGAGCGTGGAAGCGCAATGGGCAGCAGAGAGTGTTGTTACTTATGCTTATGTGCAGCAGAAAAGAGAAGAGAAGAGAAGAGTAAAGTAGAGTGAGAGAGAGAAAGAGAGAGAGAGAGAAGCTTGAAAAGCCAAACCAACTAACCCACCGACGCCCACACATATCAAATGGTAGTGCGCCCGAAGCTTTAATCTACTTTGACACACCGTCCAACTGCAAACTGCGCCGTCATTCAAAACTGCGTTATAAATTTTAAAAATAGATACATTTTTCAACCAACTGGTGGAATACTACGGTAATAAAAGAAAAAGAAGAAGGAGAAAAAAGAGAAAGTTGAAATAGCATAGATATGGCTTAACTTTTATTTACAAATATACAGATACAATCTCAACCAGGTATTATAGGAAAATGATATTGAATAAGAATGAGAAGAAAAAAAAGAAAACGATAAAGTTTGAAAAAAAGAAAAAGAAAAAGAAACATTTCAAGTGTTATGAAAAAAGAAACGATAATGTTTCATAGTGAGCAAGCCAATTTCAACTGCTGTTTTGCTCCATCTGGACTTGGAAACTTTGGAGCATTTTGTGAAAAGTGAATTGCTTTGAAAGCAACCCACCTGTTGATCATTTGTCCATGCACAACATTTGAAATTATAATACAAAAACTGCATCAATAAAAGAGAAATATAGTTAAAGAGCAGTAATTTTGCACGTTTAACGTGTGTTCATGAGCCGTTTCTGCCGGGCTAAAAGTGATAAATTGGAACATTCTGGCCAGATATTTTGCTTTTACTCCGAGTGGAAGAGCTATTTGGTCTCCTGGAGAGAAATGGAAAATTGAAGACTGGATTCGTTTATATTTAGAATGAAAAACAATAAATTAGTCCACAGTGCAACCCATAATTCACCTAAACACCGATCTATTGCTAAGTAAAAGTCTTCGATAAATTGATACAGCATTATTTGCTTTACTTTAAGCCGATCTAACGAAACAAATACTCACGACCAAAACAGAATATAAAAGAAAAACTGCTCATTTTCACGTAAAATTGCTCTATTATTTGCACAGCAAAATATTTTTTAATTAACACATATGTAAACAAATGTATGTATTAACTTGGATTAATTCTAAACAGATTTCATATATTGTACGTAGAAGCATACAGAATGAAATATAAACATTGCTAATATAATTTTGAAACATTTACATTTCATTATTTTGAAACATTTTCTATATTAATCGACAATATGAAGAAAGAAAAGGAAAAAAACGTATTGCTGTTCAACATAGTTATATCAAATTTCATAATTTTCATCAGAAAAATTAATGATCTAATGAAAATTTGAATTGAAAGAAAAAAAGTTATTCAATATCAAAATGTGAATGGCAACAACAACAACAATATTTGAATTGCAAAATGAAAATGAAACAACCATACACATACATGTCACAACTACTTCACAACAAAGCAATGCTTGAAATATTTGAATAGAATAGAAATGTAACAAAATGGAATTTCTCTTGCACAAGCAAAGTAAAAATATTATTCAAAAACAACCAGTTCAACAGCAAAAATTCATTTACATTTTAATTAAAAGTTATTTTCGAAAGAATTTGCATTATATTTTTATTACTATGCATTATTAATTACTGTGTTTAGATGATTCATTAAAATGTTCATTATTTATCTCTTAATAATTTTAGCCTGAGAGGCCATCAAAAACGCGAATCAGAAGAAAGCTGAAAAAGAATGTTTTCACATTCATTTCATCTGAGCTTTTTAAAATATCGTACGCTTTTAAAGATTTCGTTGTGACCTGATGAAAAATGCAATTCATTCATTGAATATGCTGCACATATCGTGTGTGTCTGTGGTGTTTTTTCATACACCAATCAGAATGTCATTTTAAAAATATACTTACTGTAACAAATATAAGTATATAAAATTAATGAAAGAATCAGATATGTCAAGGTAACTTATAGCTGGAAGTTTCAAATAGAAAAATGCAATTAACGATATATTGTAATAAGGTAAAATTTTAACAGATGTCCAACTTATCAAGTTTGAAGACTTGTTATAAACTTAAAGAAATTGACAAGATACTAAATCAATGCTAGCCATATCAAATCTTTCATATCACCCAGACATTTCATGCGCTCACTGAACGTTATTTGCCAATTTCTGTTCATTCAAATTCGTTAAAACTTTTTGCAAAAACTAACATCCTTATTGTTTAGCAAAACTGATTAATCAAGCTTTGAACTGCAGAGCTTACAAAAAATAAAAATTTTGTACAAATAAAAAAGTACAAAAAACACTTTCAGTGAAGAAAAGCTCATGCTTTTCTCCATGCTACTAATAATCTTACTAAGCGCTGACGTCTACGTTAACTATATCGATTTCCAGATAAGAAACAGTCGGAAGTGACGTGCATATCTTCAACAAAATGCTGGCAAACATGCCACTTTGCTAAAGAAAAAGCTTCAGAAATAAGTACCATGTTTTTGATAATGTAAAGCGATTAAAAAAATCTCTATTAGCACATAAAACAAAAGTTGCAAATCAGTATTCTACTTTTCAAAATATTGCTACCTGCAATTTTTAACTGAGCTAAAAAAAATAATAATAATAATATGCTAAAAGGCTTAAAGTATTATGTCTATAAATTACATAGAATTTTACGTCAAGATTTTCAACGTGTACCAATCACATAGTTATTACAGAAACAGTTTCCCAGTTTCCAGAAGAAAGTGCTAATACTGCGGACTCTTTTAAAGCATGTTACGTGATTTATCGATTGCCCTTAAACTGAGCGTTGAGTGAATAATAACTATTTTTTAATGTTGTCAGTAATCGCCATAGAGTACCTTCAACAGAGTCGATTACTCTGATCAATAAGCGTGTCCGTTAGAAGCTAATTTGAGAAAAATGTGACATTTTACAATGATACAGCCAACGCATGCACTGATTCAGCTTTTAAATTACTCAAACCTACTGCAAACATAAGTTCTGCTAATGAGCACTATTTATTATATCAAACTCATCATCTGCGGAAAAGACAGTCTTGTTGGACAAATTATTACTGATTACATAGGATGTCCAAAGTTAGTAACTCAGGTTGGAAATGTCCACCTTTAGAAGTTACGGGTTTAACTTTAAAATTTGCTCTTTTCATTTTTGCAAAAGTGCACTGCAGCAAACTGTAAATCTACTGCTACTACTACTACTAATACTACTACTCACATTTTGCACAGTGGAAAGTTGTAAAGGCTTTCAATATAGAATGAGTCGCTTGAATATGCGAAATGGAAATTAGCAATCACGTGTGTCCATCCATCTTTTTGTTAAATCGATAAAGCCGGTCAAGCGATGCCTAGACGCTAATCTGAAGCAGATCAACCAAACTTGTAGCACAAAGCCAGCGCTTGAGCTGCCGACTTAAAAAAAACTAGATCTGTGGCTAATTTTAAAGCAGTCATTTATTTACAAATCACGTCCACTCAGTCAGCTTTGAACAACTGCTATTTACTGAGCAACAGGCGCTGTAAAAATCCTCATCAGTTATGAGATGAATTTTGCAAAAATGTTGCAAAACTTTTTTAAAAATATAAAAAAGAACACAATGCAACAATACAGAAGCGAAAGTTACACATCAAGATTGATAAATTTAACTTTTGCAGTATTCTCTTTTTTTTTAACGAGCAGTAGTAGTAAACAGAGCTGGTGTTGGTTTGTTGAACAGAGAGAGCATAATAAGCTCTTCACTGCATCTTCACCAATTTCAACAAAAAGCAGCAGCTCAACATGAAGACCAGTTTCGATGAAATGCAGTGTGTGTGTGTGTGTGTGTGTGTGTCTGTTTTGGACGACTCCACCCTCTGCTTTAGCCGCTCTTTACAAACCTCCGCCCTGTTTCTTGTCAATCAGCTAAAGCAAACTCATACACGTGATTCCGGTTGCCAATGGCTATCATCCGCAACTTATTGCACAACGGCAAAAATAGAGGGGGGGGGGAGGGGAGGGGGACAAACAATTCAATGAATGAATTAAAATGAAACGCTTTTTAAAAACACTCTCCTAATTCATATTGCAATTCAGAAAATAATCGCGACGCTTTATAATATCGATGATTGAAAAAATTTGCATAACATTCAAATGAACAAGATAAAGCATTTGAAAAGCAAAACAAAGATATAATAATGATAATAATAATAGGTTTGGCGCAACAATATCAAAATTATCAGTATTCAATGCTGAACGTGTGTAATAAGTGAAAAAGATCATGCAACAAAATTTAAATTATTTCACTAAATGAATCAAGAGTTTTCTTACTTTTTTTGTTTCTGTGCAAAAAAGGCCTGCTATTTTAAATGGAAAAAAGTCTGCTTTGAAAATGTAACACAACGATAGCAATTGATAGATACTGCCAAAACTATGACAAAAACATTTCAATAGCAATTTGAATTGCAAAAAGTTGAAACATTGTATTCATTTAATCTGAAACAAATTTGAATATATATTTTTTTCATTTAAAATGAAAGTTTCTAACTGCAACTTCTTATCTACAATGTGGTTGAGAAGAAATTTTTTGGTTTCTTTGTTTTTTTTTATAATCATTATTTTTTGTGTCAGACAAATAGAGAATAACTATGTCAATGACATTCAAAGCAACCTATCAACATATACTTGTACATTGAAAATTGTATTTTGCAAGCAATACTGTGTAAATTTTATATTCAACATGCTAACGCAAATGATGAACAGTTATATTGTGTTAATATTTCAAAAAAAATGCAGTAATGAAATAAATAACCTTACGATGGAAAAACAAATGAGCAAAACAGAAATGGACATGAGTCACAGTGAAGAAATGATGAGCGACAGATTTGCATTCGTAGTTTTTGCTTTTGGTTTCCTTCACCAGGACTGAAATGTCAGAGAAAGAGAATAAATTGGAGTTGCTTGTTGAATGAAAAGAAATCGGCGCCGCGCAGCTGCATTGAAGCGGCTTGATCAGTGAACAAAGGAGCTTCAAAAATGTATACGATGCTTAGCAAGCGATTCATTGTGATCACTCAGTAAATTCAATCAATGTCAGTTAGTGGAAGTAAAATTGGCTGAGTGACGAGTGATTTTGAAAGGTTGGTTGGTTGGAAAACAAAATGCTAAAAGTTTCAGCTTAGCAAAGCGTCTTTTTTCAGTTGCTGTCAGTTTTGATCACAGAAAACCGCTGAACTTACTAACAACATAACGGATAAGAAATGAGCACGCTTGAAAGCAAAATGAACAATTAATTTTGTTACTTTTTTAATACTGTTGTTATCTGCTTTATAAACGTTATTGAAATAGTAGTCGCTTGGAAAGTGTCCAAGTCAACCCCCAATATTCTGATTAAAATCACTTTTGAAAGCTAATTCAAAAAGCGAGAAGCGTACTCTTGTTCGATGTGAAAGCCGTCTTCCGTGAAGTGCATCAAAATTGATGGCCGTATCCGCGCATTTTTACGGGCTTTCAGTTTGTCTAAACCGTTGCTAATGGCAATGCACAATGACTTTTTGAAGCGGCTGTCTTGAAATTTCAAAAACAGTACAGCGTTGTACGTAAATTATTTTAGCAAAGGAAAATTCAAAAAACCATCTTCGGGTATAAACAAAACTCCTGTTATAGAATTATCTAGTACAAAACTGTTTATTTTTTTGCAGTCTTTCTTTAGGATTGTATTCAAAGGAATAGTTACCAAAATGAATTTTCATTATCAACCTTGCCTATGACAATGCTTGCGATGCTGCAAAACGAAAACATTGATAATGCATTTTGCTAAAAATCATGTCAGTGCTAAAATTGGAAAATTTCCACATAATAATATCAACTTTTCAAATTTAATATTTAAATATGCAACTTTAATGTACTTGGCTAGATGCTGAATTTTCTACACTAGCGACTTATAGGAGCAAAAGCATGCGAAGGTAGGAAAAATTGTGTACAAACCTGTTCACTATCTCTTGCATAAAAATTAACAAAAACTAGTTAAAGGATCACTTGAACTTTGGGTGGGGCTAGCTTTAAAATAAACAAATTCCAAAATACAATTTCACAAAACACACTCGAAATGCATTTTTGCTGCACTTTTTTAATTTTCAGAACAAAATTAAAGAAGGCGATACATTTAATTTGATTTTCTAATGCTTAAGCAAGCATAATTGTAAACTTGCTATCATTACTCAAATACATCGACATAATTATATTTCATTTAAGACATCACATTTAATTAGACACGATCATTTTCTTATATTAAATAATTAAAATATTTAGATATTCTTTCTATACATTTGCCTTTCAGATAATATTGCAATTCGTTCAATACAGAATAACGTTGATACAAACTTGAACATTTGCACATAACTGGCATACTGCTTGAATCACTTTGCTTATTTACTATTTAAAAAACAATATCTCTACAAACAATCTGCATGGGAATTTCGCAGAAATAAGAACACTGTTTCATTTATCTATAATTAATGAGGAATTTACTACGTAATAAGCCAGTGGTATTAAAAGTTGCTATGATTTGTGACACAAAAAATCAAAAGCTGTCTACGCATAATTGTGCAAATAATTTCAATCATCGAATCTATTTTCCAAAGCATTGATTTTAATTGAAGTGATACAACAACAAAAAATTGCAGATGATTAAACGCGCATCAAGTACAGATGCAGTCTGTCAATATTTTTTAGTAACTTCGATGAAAAGTCAAGTTTATTCATTAATTATGATATGAAATTGTTAGTGCATAAAAACTGTAAATAGTTCAAGATTCAGATCATACTTAAGTAATCATGAACGCTAAATTACCGTAATATTCTGCAGAGTATGATATTATTTAATCAAGGCTAGTATTATTCAAAATATTTGTATAAAAACAGATGTTATAGCTGTCTGAAATAAATTCAATGATTGAGCCATTTGAAAATAAGAATTCTTTCAAAAGGTAGAAAGAAATTAATTTAAATTTGATTTGAGGCAGTGAAAAATTCCAGTTATAAATGAATAATGTATGCAATGTAATGCATGCAACACTTGGAGTTGTTTCTACCACATTACTTCATGTTCATACAACTAACGATTTTGTTTCATTAATAACGCATAATAGTAAAAGGTTTATGTTTGTTGCTTTCTGTTTCTGTTTCGTTTTTTAAGAAAAATTAAAAGTATCATAAATTCTCAAAATTTATTTTTAAGAGTCAAAATTAATGTTTCGCTTAAACAACTTTCTTATTTTTATTTCATTTTATTTGAAGAAAGTTATGAAAAACAAAAACATGCTATTCACTGCTTTGTACCCGGCAAATAATGTGCACGTTAAATGAAATTATAAATTTAAGATAAAGGTGCGCTTAAAATTTAACGCATAAAAAGCAGTTGAAGGAAACAACATGATTATGTTCATGTTAATGTGGTTTGAAATATTCTTAATGATTTATTTCCTTCTGAACATTTTGTAAATAAGTTCGAATTTTTGCAAAGATAATATGATAATAGCATTATGTTATATTTAAAATTTTACGCTGATTATAATTAAATTTATGCTTAAGTTTGAAATAAATTTTATTAATATAGGATAGATTAGCTTAGTGTAGCTTTGTGAGGTCAGATTTTTGAAAATAAACTTTAACTTGGTTTATTAAAGCATTTGCTAAATTAATTTTTTCATATTATGATGCACTAGGCAACAATACTCCCTACTAAAAATAATGTAATCCTTTTATAGGAAATGCAATTAAAATTATTACTGAATTAATTGATGGATATACAAGCTTTAGAAGGAATCTACTTTAAATTTGTGGTTAGTTGACTTTTGAAAAGGATGATGGATTTTTAAAATTTTGAATCGTGATATTTTTACTGGAATACGAAAAATATTATAATGAACAAAAATACTCACACAATGAATAATCAAATAAAGAAAGCATGAGATGGAAGTTTTGAAATCCACCTTAAGAAAGCAGTGCTGTGCGGACAATACTGTAGTGCAAATAGCAGTGCACTCCAATTCAGAGATGGTTATATTTATAGATGAGCTAAGTCGAAATTCACTGTCATCCAATATTGCCAGAACTTCTTTTATAGATAAGTACAAAAGATAGAGAAGTGGTAAGAAGTTAAGAGAACAATGGAAGAAAGGCGAAAGTAAAGAAAAGAAAAAACAAAAAGAGAAAGAAAATGCATGTCATGATTAGAAAAAATAGTGACATATCATTTCGTCATCACTGTCTGATAATTGACCTTCTCCTGTGCGTCACTGTGATTGTGCCAATGTACTAGATGCTTTTCAACCCCCACGCTATCTATCAGCTAGTTCGTTCATTTAAAAATAAACTGACAACACATTTCATTTGTGCAACAAGAACAAGACCCTATTGTCATTGAAAACTGTATAAACAAAACTGAAAAGTTATGCAAATCATCAAAAGAATCAATTGCTGCTTTGCAAGTAAGCTACTTCTCGCTATACAAAAAGTAATGTAAACGAAAAATTCAAAAGTTGATCTGCTTTGTGTTTTACATGGCTTTTTTAAATAGAACTGTCGCTTAGAGACATACAGACAGACAGACAGAACAGGCATTCTACGTAAATGACACTTATTTACCATTTCTTTGTTAATATTATAACTGGATATTTATAATTTAAGCTGAAAGCGTTTATAATTTTTTCAAATTAATCAAATTTTTATTAGTTCACTAATTGCTTATATTTGAAATTTCAGCAAAAACGAAAGCACTATTAATCCTTCGGTAATTTTTATTGCTATCATTCATTCATATTCATTAAGCGCAATTCCTGCAAAATTGTTTTACCGTGATAATTTTATAATGCAAAGAAAATTAACTTACAAAAATATTTCTTACACAATTTTTAAATAGCAGTATGAAAAACGCTATGTAGAAGAAAAAAAATTCATATTCTTCTTTTTCATAGTTTCCGCTAAGTTTTCCTCTTTTATTAAAATAAGCAAGCATATTGAAAACTTTTTACCAAATATTCATTGTTTTATTGATGGCATCGATTTTAAATGAAAACTACTCACGGATAAGTAAACAAGTGTAATCAATACTTTGTGAATACTCGGTGACTGGTGTATCAAAAACTCACAGTAGAGTAATTTGAGTACAATAAAGCTGAAATTTATACATTTTCGAACATTTACATGAATCCTAAAAAGCAATAAAAACTCTAAACTTAACTGTGAAAATAATCACAGTGAAATTATTAATTTATTGAAGTTAAGTAATTTTTTATATTAAATGTATGAAGCAAAATAATAAAAGAAAACTTATAACTCTAGGTGTGAGGATAAAAATTGCAATGCAAAATGAAAATACAGTAGCAGCTGAAAAAAAAGCAAATTACGTCTGTTTAGTTTCATTAAAAATTTTTTAGCATATAAGAAATGTGATATTTATTTAGTTGTCATTTTGCGTTTATATTATTTACAAATGTAGAAACAAAATGCTAACTCACTCTGTTAAGCCGTATTGTGATGGGTTAAGTTACAGTACTTTATTTTAACAATGGTTTTGCTATAGATGATTTATACAATTTCCATCTGAATTGAAAAAGTGGTGTGAAAAGAGAATTAAGTAAAAAATAATAATAATTAAAACTATTTATACTTGTTCGTTTATGCACATCAGATTAAAAAGAAAAACATAAGAGGCTTTCTTGAGGCATTCTATCTACAGCAGTTTCAAGAATCGTAAGTGCAAAATGTATTTATGCAATCGATCAGCTTTATGCAAAGCCCATCAAAATTGCAAAATTATAATTATTAAAGGTTAGATTAATATTGATGTACTTTCATTCAGAAGTATGCCAAGGAAGAAGAAAAAATGTTAGAATGCTTTAAGGCAGAAAGCAATATATAACGTATCAGTAAGCAATTTTTTTGCTCACAGCACCCAACTTTAAAATTTTTAAATGTATCATCAATATTATTTGCGTCTGAATATTTTTAGACAATTTTCTGAAGCAACAAAACGCTGAGAATGCTTAAATATATATATAACCATTTTAAGGTAACACATACATGAGGCAAAACAAAATTATCATGAACAACATAAATTAAAATAAAGCATGAACTATTTTACATGCTACACCAAATTCACATATTTGAATTAATAAAGTAATATTGCATAAATAAGGTACTAGTGATTACATAATTACTACAGTAACTCTTTTTTGGGGTTCTAGCTAATAAAAGTGGCTTCACAAAGATGACAAGCTTTCTCAAAATAATTTAGAATTTCTTTCTACTTATTTACAGCAACAAAGTGCAGACCAGATTTTTAATTTAGAAAAACTTGAAATTCTTGTTTTCCTCTGTACACGGTCTATTTCAAAAATGTTTTATCATATTGCAATTCACTTTAAAAGCTAATGTAGCAAAGCTACATTCATTCTGCATTTTTTCTATTTATCAATCAAATTTTATCTTTCAGTATTAAAAATCAGTTTGCCTTGAATATGCACACTAATAAATAAATTAAATCAGCAATCTGGGCAATGTAATTTGCAAAACAGTATGAATCATCCTTATATTTAAATTTACACCATTTAACCGCATAAATTTAACAACAACGCATGATGCTACAAAAGAAAACTGTTTATAATGCATCCAGTTATATCTGAATAAAAAAACATATTCCATTATTTAAAGTTGCTAATGTGACTTACCAAAAATTGTATCACCTTTTCAGTCATTGCATTTAACAAGATTCTTCTAATCCACTATCTATATTGAATGGTGGCTTGTTGATGCACTAATTTGACAAACTTGCCCTTTTCATTTCAAAAAGTTGTCACTCTAACCGATGACGTATAAGCAGAATAAAAAACTTTGCTGTCATTTATTTCAAATGATTACAAATATTGGTTAGAAGGTGCTTTTTGTTTGTTATCGCGTGACTACTGCTTATTTGATAAACAGTCTATAAATTCCTAATTATTAAATAATATACCATTAAATCACAGCTACATTATCCTTATTTTAAAATACTGCAATGATGAACTTTTAAAGTGAGCAAATTTTTAATAGAATTTCTGCTTGGTTAAGAAGCTCTAGAAGTAGCACAATGTTACCTTGTGTAAAAAGCATTTTTACAGAAAGCTGCAGATTTATCAATACATTATACGGCAATATCCAACTGAAATAAACCGCATGCTTTGTGTATTACAATGACACAAAGCTATTCAACGAAATTTAATTACTTTATTTGTTATATATTACGTCAGCTTATCTGAAATGATCTAAATGTTCAATTATTAAATATATTCTCAATAAGATCAGTAAAATATAAACAAACTTACAAAATTAATGACATATATATATATTTAAAATGTAAAATCTTGTTCGCAAAACAGTTAGCGCTACAAAAAAATAAGATACATTTTAAAGCAATCGCGTAGTTTTGCACTAAAAATAGCAATAATTGATTTCCAGCCCCTCTGATATTTTAAGTATTAGAATAAATAACTACACATTCGACTACACAATTTATCATTCATTTAAGATGAATTTATTTTCTCTGCAGTTATTATATGAATGATTCGTACTAAATAAAAGTTGACTCATTAAAGTCACAAATTGTAATTTTATAAAGAGAAAAAAATGTTAACAACAAGTTAACTTAATAATTCATCTCGAGTAAATAATACTACTCTAGCAACCAATACTAAAAGAGGCGTTTGCTTAAGTTTGAAATGAAATTCATATTGCAAGAAAAATGTTTTTAAGTTATCTGGTTTTTCTAGCAGTCTTGAATGCCAGTTTTACAGTAATTAAATTGGCTCAAATCAAATATTACTGTAAGTTTGTTCAATAAATTATATGCGCATTTATACGCGATGAAATTAAATGCTCGCGTTATTCTGCAATTTAATACTTGCATTTAAATCAAGCGAAATATGCTTTCCCTATTTAAATTTTGTTTACTGTTTTACAATTAAAATTTTTTGCATATAGCTCAATGTCTGATTAAGTGGTGCTGATTACAATACGACGCTGCTTTTTTCACCCCAAAACTGACAGTAATATGTATAGTATGGAAATTAAATTATTTTCTACGCGTGAATGTCATTGAAATAATTGTTCTGTGCAGTTTTCAGTTAAATGTGATGACAAAAGTTCGTATCGCTTGATTTCATTAACTGGACTTGGCATTACAATTTTATTTGATGTCATTTTTTGAACGAAAGTAGTTTGTTTTAGCAAACACGTTCAATTACTTCACATTTAAGAGCTTAATAAATGAATGATGAATATTTCATGTAGCAAATAAAACTGAAAAACAAAAATAATTTTTTAAATTTGGTTTAGTAAAGTAAATAATAAAAGGAGCAAATTTTTATTAAATAAATCTACAAGCGTGCATTAGGAACTATTATCATGTGCCTGATTAAATAATATTTTAAAATGCGAATCGCATTTTTAGTATTCACTTAAAAACCCTTTTTTGAATGAAATATTGGAAACCGTAAAAATAGTACATATATTTTTATTATTATTAATAAAGTCCATTTTCCCTCAAGAAATCCGTAAAAATCCACTTCAAAACGATACACACAAACGATATTATTTAACTATATCAGAAAAAAAGGAAAAAAAATCTGATTTGATGACAAGATAAATATCACAGTGCCATAATAAAATGCATTATGAAAATAAATATTAAAAATGTCACAGAACAAATAGCATTATGAAAAATATAATAATTTTATTTTTTTAAATTTACTTTTTGAAGTAAAAACAATTAATAGCAATTTTTAAATTCAACGAAAACTAAGCTTTGAATTACCATATCTCAAATGACAATAAACATATACATTTGCAAACTGAAACGCCAAAATACGTCATAGTTAGTCATTCAAAGAAGAAAAAATGCCCTAGCTTTTAGCCATTTTGAAAATAATTTTATTTCTATCTAGAAATAACTTTAATTTAACTAGTGGAATTTCTGAAGGAAATAGCATTTTCAAATAAACTTTCAAAGAAATTATCGGCTAAATTTTTACGTACTTCAAATATTAATGTTCACTCATTGCAACGAATTTGCTATTGAAAATCGAGTAATACGTTTTGTTAAAATTTGCATTAGCATTGCAAAAGGTAGTGGCGTTGCTTCGGTAAACATTAGCTTCTGTAAATAATGCTCAAAAGTTCTTCTTCTATTACAACAATAACTTTTTTTATTATTGCAGCAGTTAAAAACTAAGAAAAGCCACAGTAACATTTAAAAAGTCACATATTAGTAAATTTATTTCACTTTCATTATTATATTTAAATGAATAATATCATTCAGTTTGTACACATATTGGAAAATTAGTTGAAAAGCAGTTGAAATTTAAAGCGAAATTTTCGTGGAGAACAATTATCAAACAAATCAATAACTACAAAACAAGCTGCACTAAGTGAATACATCAGTATACTAGTCACTTTTGATCAATCAAGCATATTAAAGAAAAAACATCTCTCTATTTTCATATTAGTTTTTTGTGCAACGCTTTAAAATATATTGTCAAAACATACTTAAAATAGTGCATAAAAAGCATAATAATTCAAAATTATTGTTACAAAATACACGACAAGAACAAATTAAACATGCTTCTGTCACAATGTGTAAATATTTACAAATTTGATCTCATGCATTACTTACTTTTTTGTTGCACACCGTTGTGAGCCTTTGTTCATACCAAGCTGTTTCTTCAATTGCTTGCATTTCATATATGAGAATGTTATTTTTTGCCAAAAAGATGTTTAATATTAAATTAACATGAGGTGGTAGCAAATAATTCTTTTTTATATCAAAGAATGGTATTATTTAGTCGCTGTATATGCCAACTTTTCAGCAAATAACTGCTCACACCGTACAACAAAGTGCGCAAATTATAAAAATGTGCTGCACATTAATGAGCAAACGAATACCTTCCCTGATAACGAATATTTTGCATATCCATTTGCCAAAAGATAAGATGTGCATAAGATAAAACGATTAAAGCGTATTCGAATAAAAATAAATAATTCGATGGAACAAATTCTAAATTAAAGCTGAGAATAATAATAACAACAGATAAAATATTAAAAAAAATTTAGTTATGCTTTTGTTAAATAACAATCATGCATCCTCAGATAAAGGCATAAAAAATAAATATTTGAATTTTAAATTGACTGATAAGTCATAAGTAATGAATAGTAAGCAAAAGTAACAATATTTGCATTTAATTTAAAGCATACCTGAGAGTTCTATTCCATCATCATGCGTCATCTGATGATAACCAAAAAAAAAAAACATACCTGACTACATAATTGTGCAAAAGCTAGTCAAGATGAAATATTTTAACTGGTCATGGCTTTTCAAACAGAAGCCTTGCATCATAGATTTACTGATTGAGGCGTTGTTCCTGAATTAATCAGGTCACTGCACTGTCAAAATATAAATGGGGTGTGCCGGAATAAAGCATCCACATGAAAGGGAAAGCAACGATGAGAAGTTCATCAATCGTAATAAGCACAGTCCGCAAATGATGGTTTGACATTTGAAAAATAATATTGCTTTATTGCATAGTAACGATTTAATGTTATTTGACCAGAATGACTGCACCCTATTTTGCGACATCCTACAGACAATGCAAAACTGGACATAATCAGCTGGAAGTAAAATAATAGTGCTAGTCATCACGTAGTTGTTTGAAACTGCAGTTTTGAAGAGTAAATTTTGTGATATTCAAAAAGAGTTATGCAATTTTCAGAGCTCTGTAAAATGTAAAATGCAAAAGAGAGTAATGATAGTTATAATCTTCTGTTTGATTTCATTGGTTACAGCAAAATGAGTTCTTGTCAGGCTAGGGTAAAAGAAATGTGTTGAGTTTCAAGCAGAGCAGGTAAATATTGACACAGTTGACATTCGCTTGTTCCGATGAATTTGCGCTTCACTGCTTTACTTTATCATCCAGTTGTAGTAATCAAAAGAGTAAGTATTTCGTGTGATGATGGCTGTAATTTTGTTTTGCTCAAAGCGAACCAGCTTAAGGATGGAATAGAAAGTACATCCGGAAGCTAACTGGGCTGGTTGGTGTATTGATAAATAAGACTGCCTAACATTACTCGCTCACCAACAGTCTGTTCAAAGCTGTACTTCCAAAGTACAGATTTAATCCCCAAGTAAGCCAGACGAATATTTTCAACTCAGATGAAAGCCACAAATGAAAATAACAAAGCAGGAGAGTTGCCATTGTTATTACGTAGCTTGGAGCGGTCTTCATAACAACAACCAGTTTGTCATGAAAAGAAAAAAGTATGGGTGGATGCATTTATGAGTTGGCTTATCAGCATTTGCCAGTGTATATTTTTTTAGCAGAATGCACAGTGGTGTAGCATATGCATATCAGTGCTACAAATGCAGGTTGCCATTACTGGTTATTGTTAGTCATCATAATCATCATCATCATCATCATCATTATAGCAGTGCATTTACTTTTTGTGGCTATTCTACGCCAAACTCTTTTAATGCTGGTGTTTTCGTAATCATTTAGAAAACCCCTTTGGCAATACTGGAAATAATTTTTCTATTGCAGTTGAATTCATATAAATACTTTTTTCAGTTCCAAATTTTAAACAAGAAATTACATCACTAACAAAATTAGGTACGCTTCAGTAGATCAGATTTATTAATGGGCTGTAAATATTTTATTCACTTTTTGACGTATTGTACCAAACATGCACCACATTGTGTTGGTATGAGCACTGCTGTACGTACAAGCTTGTTTGCATGTTGGTGGACCAAACTTAACAAAACACTGCTTCGTGCTGCGTCATTTGAGGTTATACCTTTAGAGAGATTATTATCTACAGATTTATAAACCGATGTTAGTTGCCACCCATTGGCCACAACAAAAATTTTTATTAGTTAGACAAATACATTGTTTAAAAGCAGCAAAACTATAAATTCGTAGTTAATTTAAAAAAAAATTTGATGTACATTAACTAATTTTGATGTACTGAAAAGCAGCATTAAACAATTGTTTAGTTTTACGTTCAAAATCAGTTAAAATTAGTTTAAATTAGAAAATTAGAAATAATAAAAATGCTGTTCAGTTCAACAAGCGATAAGTTTCAAAAATTTCAATAAAATCTGTTTAAACTGCTCAATGCACAAACATAAAATGCATTAATTTAAAAAGAAAATTTGGCAATTTAATTGAAACAGAGCAATGAGTGAAAAGTTTCAAAAGCAAATATTAACAAAACAGTACAAATTTTTTTTTACTCTTTTCTCTGGATAAAAATTACTCAACATCAAAAGTGAAACATTTTACAAAAATGATAGTTAATACAGAAAAGTTCATTTATTCAGCTGAATGTGGAAATACAAGTGAAACATTTACGCTTCATTCTCCGCTTTCAACATCTTCTGGCTAGTTTTGCTTTTATTTTTTTTGAAGCATTCGGCAAATCAAGCAAGTTGCCTCAACTTTTATAACAGTCTATTTTCAAAGTGTTAGGCAAAGTCATCACAAAATATATCAGATGAAACACCTTTACATGCATCAGCAAACATGCCTGAACATTTTGGAATAGTGTTATGCAACGTTTAACCTTGTATTGGCTGTACAACTTGTGCAAATCGGTCAGGCTTGTTTGAGCGATGACCTTTCTTGATCAACAGGTGCACTTTGACATCTTTCACATCTAGGACAAATTCTGTTAATAAAAATCCAGTTAGTAGCTAACCATATATATACAACGAAAGCGTGTTATTTGAGCAGAAGTTAAAATTCAAGTTTAAACTACTTTTCACTAGCAACAATAAAATATAGCTAAAACTGAGCAAAAAGCACAAAAACATCATGCTTCTTAGTGAAAGTAGAGAAACCATGACATTACGCAATGGATAAATAAAATTCGTTACAAACTGTTTGTTCTGTGTGATTTTGCACAAAAATTATTCAGCAGAAAATTGGTCATTTTATTTTTATTACTGAAATGCAAATATTAAAATAGTGTTAGCATTGTTGCTAGAACATGACTGCTTGCATTTTATTGTTTCTGGAAAAGAATCTGAAAAATATTTAAAAAACCAAAAGCATGCATTATTATAATGTATTGCAAATGAATTGTTATTGCAGTTATATGAATTTAAGTCAGTAAATGAATGAATGCGTTGCAACTGTTATTCAATACTGCTATACTAATCTGTCTAATTTTTGAAGCTGACTGATTGACAAGCGTAGTTTGTGGTGTTAATTTTCTATCCTTATTTTTGCAACATAAATGACTTTAAAGAGTGCAGTTGTCACTGGAACTTGACGAAAGCTATTACGTGATAAAAATTTATGTAAAAAACATTACTTTTGCTACTCCTGCTTGATAAAAGTTCAAGACAAGATTGAAAATGATTGAAAATTGCAGAAAATGTTTATACATTAGCTGTTTTTATGTATTATTCAGAAAAAAGCTTTTTGCTTATATTGCTGGCTATTCTTGAAAATTGCATAGAAAGAAATTTTGAACAATAATTTCCAAGAAACATTGGTTAAGAAAGGAACATGCATAGTAATGCAAAAAGCACATGGCAAACAATGCAAATGCTCAATTATGACGAAGCTCAAAGTCATCATACCGTGCGCTTAATCTAGGCTTTCAAAGGTTTCTTTTATTTTAAAATTAAACTACTAAAGGCAATTTGCATGGGCATGAAGTTAGCTGTGCATTTATTCCTTTGTTGCAGTTTTTATCTAGGCCTGCGCTAAGGTTTTGCGTCTTTCAGATGTACTCTTGACATTATGTGAGTAGATATAGTCTGCTAAAACATGATGATCAAGTAAAATAATTATTCTTTCTCTAAGTATATGCCTGATCACCTGATCCGCTTCCCCTGAATTCCCCAACACTCTGCCTTTGTGGAACTTTGTACATACCACCAACAAAGCCTGCTTTCCATCTTCGGTCTGATTTATCCTTGCTTTGGCCTCTCTTGAAAGCTCCACGTTCACGTCGGCGAACCAATATTAGCCTGTTAGTTTTGAAAAATAGATATGCTAGCACTGTCGTATTTAGCAATAACAATTACCCTAGAGCCATGATGATGAGCAAACCAGCGCAGGCGCCGAAGGCAGCAATTGCCCACGTTGGAATGTGACTGCGGTTGCGAGGCATGTAAAACGTCTGATCGGCAAGTAAAAGCACTGTGCTGAGATCTTTTAACAACTGCTCAAATATCTAAAAAAATCCGCAAACTGAAATTTTGCTAAAAAATTGCAAAAAATAAGCTGCATTGAAAAATGAAAATATGAAAAGCAAATGCAAATAATGACGCTGATTTCTTAAAAGATATTGTATTTTAAAAACCAATTTATGCTATGAATATGCTTAATTAGCAAATTTTAATATTATATAAAATATTTATTGCGTAATTTATAACAAATAGCACGCATTTGGACAGCATTATAATATTGCACTGCTTAATATTTTTCATTGTTTTTGAAAATATGATGCACTTTTGCCAGTTAACACCAAGCATTAATAAATATTTTTTCCAATTGAAATTCTTCAACTTTGTGAAACTTAAATAAAATGATTTCAATCACTTGCCAGCTTTAGTGAAAATCCTTCTTCCAAACGTTCGTTGTATTTATCAATTACAAAATCTAAGGAGCGTATACCATGAGTGATCATGTGATTTGTTCTTTCACTAACTGCTATCCCTTTACTGAGAAAAATCATCTAAAAAGTGAAATTCAACAGATATGATTAACTTAATGGCAAAAATCTGGCAATCAGTTTGTGAAATACTGACTGAAGTTGGGTTTGAAGCGCTGACATGTGGGCTCTAAAAAAATAACTTAATTCAGGAATGTTCTAAGCAAAAAAACTTGCCATCTGAGGGCGATTTTTCACGATAAGTATAAGAATATCTTCACCACAGCGACCAAAATTCCATTGCCTTCTAATAATCTCGGCAAATCGTCCGCCGTATAATTGGATCATTTGCCTAGACCATTTGTTGACGCCAATACCAGATGATAATGCATTTCGATCAGTAGTGTTACAATATAAAGCAGGTCTGAAAAATGTATTACTTTAAGAAAATTTTCAAAAATTCATCTGACACTCAACTCAAATGTGTTTTCCAGTAATGAAAGAGTAAAATGGAATTGCTCCACAAATGCAAAGCCAATTTGGTACCAGCAGTGTTGTGATTGACCTGAGTCGCATAAACAATGATTACCATAATGTGAATCAAGACGTTTCAGCTGTTTCACTACTTCTTCAACTGTAAAAATTGAAAAATATGGTCACATATGAATGACAAATTTTAAGTAAGATTATGTAAGATTGCTAGTTTTATTAATGCAAAATGATTAGCCAATAATGGTGACAAAATATTTTTAATTCAGCTTCACTAGTAATTTATTTAACTAAACAATGGCATATTTGCTGGCTATGAACAGAATAACACTGCTTGCGATGTTTTTGAATTTAAATTAATTATTTGAAATTAAAATTATCTACAACTAAAATTAATTTCTGCATTGCCATTTATTGCAAATGATCATTTCAAATTTAAATATTGCAATTATATATTTTTTCAGGTAAATTTACATTGATTTATTAGCATATATATTAAAATGCATAATATGCTAAACGTCTGCAAAATTACATTTTGTATGCATGCACAGTGTTCAAATTTATCAATGCTGTCAATGTGCATTATTCATATTATTATAGAGCATTTCAAAATGCCTTATACTTTTAAAAATTTGCAAAAATCAAACTCATCATCCCATAAAGCTTGCTTTCAAGTGTGAAGCATGGCAAATATTAAAACTACATCAACAGAATGAAATTACATTAATGTTGCTGAGCTATAAAATTATTAAAAAACAAAAAGTAATAGCAAGGATTGTGAAAAGAGTCATGTTACGCTTTTGCTGCATTTGATAGCACAGCATGTAAGTTTATACATATATGAACTGAGCAATAATAATTTCGTGCGCAGCATGTGTGCAACAGAAAAAATTAGTAATTTGATCACTTGTAAAAAGATTTTCTTTTCTGCACTTGCAATAAAATATTATTTCTATTTGAAATTATGCCTTTCAATCAGAATGACAAAAAGTAAAAATTTTATTAATTGAAATAGTTGATTTGACTCATTATCTCATAGTTATTGATGAAACCGTGACTTGCAGAATGACTCATACCTTTGGGTGCTCAAAGTATAATTTGAGCATTTATTTTTTTCAAAAGCACAAACTTATTCAAGCTTTAATTTTATGTCTGTTTGGTAAATTTTATAAAGTGTACAACATGTTTCATCCACAATATTGATAATTCTATAGAATAATTAGTATTTAAAAAAATCTGCTATAATTTATTGATTTATGAAATTATTATAAACAGTAAAAGTATGCTAATATTTTTAGTAAAATATTCAGATTTTACTGATGGCAAAATTACATCTATTATAAATGTTTGATTAAAAAATTCTAACGTGTTTTAAATTTAATTTGAAGGATATTACATATATATATATATATATGTTGTTTATAAAGGTTGAATTTTTATAAATTTTGATTTGTTATAGAGTAATTTAATTTTTCTTGATTACATCTAAATATTTTCTGTTAATCTTTATAATTACAGAAACTGCTGCATTAGCATTTTCACGCAATGTGTTAGGTTTTTAGCCTTAAATCAGAGAAACTAAAGTAATTGCATTCCAGATGAACAGTTGCTAAATTATATTTTAAAAAGTAAAAAAGTTGTCTGCAGATGTTCAATTGTAAGATTACATAAAGCAACTGCAGCGCCTTATCGGGAAGCAGTCTTGAGGAAAATCGACTTTGGGCAATCAATATTGGCCTTTGGGACAGACATTAGAACTGAGGATGTATTTATCAATCAAACCAATTTTATTGCAGACAGACGATAGAAAACGGTGTTCAGCACTGAAAGCTTCTGCATATTGTCATTGCCTTCAAAATAATCAATGATTTAAATTCATTTTCAATTTAAATTCATAAGAAATGACACGTCGTTGACAAGACCGGGAAACAAATGTTTAGTGTAAATTGCAAATTGTCAGGAAAACTCAAAAATTTTTGACTTCAGATGCCAAACATGCAAACACTTTGTATAAGATTTTGGTGTCAGATGTCAGTAAAAGTTTACTTTCACAGCATATTATTTTCATTTGTAATCTACTGAGCAGTATATTTAAAAAAATAATAAGATTAGCATAGCACTAACATATAAAGTACACTTATTTACTGGATTCTTTGAACTTATTGAGCATTTACAGTTAAGTGTTTTTTTGATTTATTTAACTGACGTTTGTTAAGATCAAATTCTTATAATTATAAAAACGATAAACTCTAAAATATTTCTGAATTTAAAACATATAATTATTTAAATATAATTAATTATGTAGTATTAATAAAAAATAAAGTCGCCATAAAAGCAGAGGCTTATGAAACTGAAGTGCTCAGAGTGCAAATAAGCCTTATCTTTGCAATCCATCTTTCAAATACTACCAATTAGATAAGCTGATGTTTCTTAACTTTGATGTAAAATTTTAATTCTGAGCTTTTCATATACAATGCTTTTTTATGTACTTAATACTTTTCCATATGAGGAAATAATTTAAGGTTTATAAAATTGAACTGCTAACATTTATTCTCATTACTAATTTGACAAGTACAAATGAGTGTATCATCAGTCAGTGCTATAAAGTAAATGAACCATAAACATTTTATAAATCAATTCTGACTAATTAAAAAACAGGATATGGCTTATACACTATATATACACACACACACAGACAGAGACATATATATATATATATATATGTATGTATGTATGTATGTATGTACATATGTATGTATATATTCTTTTAGTTCACTAATGTAAATGCAATGATGACTGATGAAACTGAAGACTTGTTATTATACATGTTTATAAAGTAATATAATAATACTATGTTTCTTCAGTGAACATAACGCGGAAATGATTGCAATTTTGCGTCATCTGTAATAATTGGAAATGTTTTCATTTGAATAAAGTTTTAGTTCTTCATGCTATTAAGAAAGTTCTACTTCATGTAAATTAAACAAAAAGAATTAAGGCATTCTATAATAAAAATTAAAAAAAAGAATAAACAATACTAAATTCTTTCTATAAATGTAAATTGTCTCACATCAGAGGACAGGAAACTTTTAAATATAAGTAGGCAGATTTGGCATTTCTTTAAACATACAACAGTATTAGTAAAGCATCGGCAAAAAAGTTTTCTTTAAAAGCTTAAATAATACACATGTGCAGTGAATTTTAACTTTTAATTAAGCACACATCAACGCAGTTGGTGTTTCCTCTAAAAAGCGTGAAAACTAAGGCTTATTTCATACAAAAAATTTAAAAAGATGTGCCGACATTTCATTTTAAAAGCAATTCAAAAGCAAAAAGTAGCAATTGCTTTATTCTGACAAGTTGCTGGAAAATGATGCTCACCCATTCTTATTTTGACACTTATTCAATTTAGCTTATGATGTTTTAATGTCAATCGCTCAAAGTGGCTTTAATTAGCGTTGACTGTTTAACAAACTGCCCATCTTAACAGTTTATACTGGAGAACATTATTTTTATTTTCATTTAAGAAAAACGTGTCTAGAAATAAGCTGTTTAACAAATATCCAGTGTGCAATCCAATAAGTAATAACAATCAGCAGCACTGTCAAGCTTAAGCATTATTCTTCGATATTTTAAGCTAAATGCATTGACAAAAAATGGTAATTTCTTCAAGTGTAACTAAAAAATTATTGATTAGATAATTTCATATTTTTCAGTTGTATTTGAATTAGCCATCGAATCATTTGAATTACTGAAAAAATTCAATAAACAACAATTTCACTGATTTTATAAATGCGGAGCTTAAAAAAAGCATGTTGACTAATGGTAAATAGAAAAATCAGGAACTTCTTTCAAATGCAGCGAAAATTGATTTATTAATTTGAAACAAATATAGAGTCACTTTTCTCTGTTAGTATAGTTTAAAGATAGTTTTTCGTTTCATTTTTTAAATGTTATCTTTGAAACAACTTTCAAAACTTTTAAATTATGACAATAAGCAGAAGTAGATCTTACCTAGTGTATAACAAATTCAGATAATCGGCTTAAGGAAAATTATAATTCTATTATCAAAGTTCTCCACTAAGAATTTATGTCAAATATACCGTGAATAAACAATTCGACGATACATGCATATTACATTCGCGTGATCGCTTACTTTCAGATATACTCATAATTGAGTCCGGATCACAGATAAGAAACTGTTGGGTTACTGCTGTTGTCACTTGACAACGTTCCATAAAATGTGGAGCAGTGGGTGAAGGATATAGGCACGGATCAATTGAACTGCTTTGCGTTGAATCAGGGTACTTTTTTACCGCTTCACAAACTCCCAACGGAAGCACAACAGATAAATGAAAAAAAATTGCCATCTTTGTAGAAAATAAGAAACAAACAAATTTGTAAGCACGTTGACCGATGTCCATAAGTGATTTAATAATGCAAGCTATATCTAACACATGAATTTGCAAATTTTAGTTCAAAAGTAAGCTTCAAAATTAAGAAAGCAAAGAATATGATTAACAACCGCAGTTTGATAAATGTAGCATCTGAAAACACCCAACAGATTGGTGCTTATTAAGTGTAGCGATCAGAGAAATCAGCTTGAGCATTCTACTTGCTTCTACCTTTTTCACTCTCAGTTGTGATTGGCTAAAAAGTAAGTCGACCGGTAGGCGTCAGATGACTAATTTGTAAAAGCTAACGCCTTTCCGGTTTATATTTACCAAAACTTTTACAAGTTTCATTCTACACCACAATCGATCAAAATACATATGGATATTGATAGGCTCTAATTCTACCTCTTAGCTTATCAGGAGTTCGTGTGCTGCACTTTATTATTGATCTGATAGTTGTCAAAAGAGGAAACAATTTTGACGCTTCAGCAGCCAACTGCTTTGCGGCATAATGCTTTGACTACGACACTAGCAGGTCATCAAATACATAATATAAGTAAATACGCACTTTTATATAAATTTCATGGGTAAAATCATCCGTTTCTACGGTCTAATTAAGCTGAACAATTTTATTTATTGATTATTGGCATGAAAAATATTATTTTTTTAATAACAAGGAGTACATGTTATTTTGACTGAAATAATTTCAGATAGTTGTTTATTAGCTTAAGCAAATTTTTGCAGATGACTGATAACATTGCAAACATTACAAACATTCTTTTCATTCTATTTATTATTTTATTACTTGCTTCCAGCATCATTTTTAACATAAAATTAGTAAATGAACTACTAACACACTCACATATGTATATACATATTTATGGTAAATATTGCAACAAAAATTTTGAAATGTTTATATGCATGATCAGTAATTAAAGCTGAGCAACTTTATTATGATAAATTAAAAGCATTTGGATGATTGATTAATTTGAACAATTAGTAGAACAATGTCAAACTTTATAACTTTTTAAAATAAAATATAAAACAGCATAATTTATGAAAATACTTAAGGTGCTTTATTGTAATTTTATGTGTTCATTTCTACTTTAACGCAAAAAGACAGTTTTGCACAAAGTATTATTTAGTAAACAGACAATTAATGTCAGTTTTTTATTTGAAAATATTATATGAGTCTACTAATTTTAATTACAATATGCTAAAGCTGAATGTTTGCATCAGTTTATTCATAACTTTTTATGAAAAGATTAATAACCATTTAATAGTAACCTAGTAAAATAGTAACCTTTGTATAAATAAGTTAAACATTAATGACTGGCTATTATAAGAGCCTGAAAGCTCTTGGAATTGAAAAATCTGACTGAAACCAGGAATTATCAAATGTAAAAAAATACTAAATAATGGAATAAGAATACAATAAGAACTGCTGTTTACTAAATTTGCAACAAAACCTAGTTGTGTTGGAAAACATTGTTAATAGTAAACTTTATTACTGAAATAAAATGTTGCACTTATATATTCTGGGTATATTATATATATATATAATGATTTTATTTTTGCTTTAATTTCTTGTTACTATAGTGAACTTATGCCTTATATCGTGCAAGCAGTAAATTTGAGAAAATGTTTCATTTCTACAATGCAATTACAGTTTATAAATAACAGATATAATTAATAATTTATGCATCACGACATGCTATACATTTTGAATTGTCAATCAGATTAATGTCGTGCTTCTAAGCATAAAAAGAAACTAATTCTATTTATTATTAAAAAGTTAAGCAAATTCATAATTTTATCCATATTCTATCAAATATTTTTTCAACTTTAAATTAATATTTTAATTACTTTCAGTGTTATCATGTCTTACTTTTCTAGAAAATAAAAACAAGCTTTTTATAATTATTTATACTCTATTTTGTGTAACAATATTTTAAAGCAAAATGTGATGCAAAAACTCAAGTTAATAACTTTTTCAATGGTGCAAAAATTTTTATACAATGATTTTATTATAAATTTGTATCCTGTGTAAAATAATTGAAAAACAGATTATTTTCATACGTGAAATGATTTTAAATTGACCTTTTCTTATTTTATAACATAATAATAATGAAGTTGGGCATTTAATCAAATTCAGTAAAATTGAATTTAATCGCTGAGCATTTAAATGCAATGAGTGCGGTCAACCTAATTTTAACTTTGATTTGCATAAGCAATGTTAATTTGAAATTAATACTTCAATAATTTTTACTGATTTCAACTGTTCTTATATTATTTTTGAAATTTCATTATTACAGAATGCAGTGGTTTATTCTGCACTGCTGCTACATCTGTTATATTAATTAGTAAAGCTTTATAATAAAATCTGCTTGTTACAATTGAAAACTTTGACAGAAGATGAATTCTTAAGCCAATTGATGAAATATTGAACAGGAACAGAAGCTAGCTTGAAAATTGTTTCTATTGCAATAGAATAGCAGTGGATTGTTTGTTTACCGATATGTGAACTTCAAAGAATATAAAGAGCTGTTTGTAATATTTGCTAAAATTGACGAGTAACATGTCAACATGAAATCTATGGAAAAAGTAACGTGAAAAGAGCAATCGATTAAATTGGTAGTTCCATAAAATTTGTGCAAGCTTGTGCCAAAGAATAGATTATCCAAATACAAAACGTTTTTGGATGCAATTGATTTTCATTGTTGCCTAACTTACCAGCAGAATAATAACTGCGTCTTAAAGAAGCCAGTTCTGCATTAATCAAGCGCACAAGCTATGGATAGTGTCGCAATTTTGCAAAAGACTATTAAATTTGGGATATGTTTAACGCCTACTGGACATTATCAATGAGTAGAGGAATATTTTGTGGAAATGCATTAGCAACGTTTTTGAACTTGCTGACGAATAATGATCCTAGTTAAAGGCAAGGCAAAATTATCTAGATTGGCTCTGATATTGCCGGCAAATATATTAACGTCAAACAAAGAGTTTGGTTAGCTAGCTTTAATTGACTGCTTGATTAAAGCAGCTGAACAAGACTGAATGACACCATTTCGATTTTGTGCCACGGACTGCTATCGTTCAGCATTGATAAACAGAAGTCTATAGTTTCCGTTTTTGTATTCAAAATTTTCCGAATTCTGCTTTACTTTAAAAATATTGTTCCTTTCAAACGTTAATTCAAATAAAAATTAAATTATCAATTACAAGCCAAAAAAATATTCATGGTCATTCATTTAAAAATAGTTCAGCATTACATTTACAATCCCATATATCATTATTGATTTCCTTGGTGAACATCATTTTTAGACAACAAATTAAAAAAACTTCAATTTCACCAATTCCACTAAAAGTTAACAGGAAGATATTCTTAAAAAGTAAATTTCTTACTTATCATTTTACTTTGAACAGCAAAAAAAAAATAAAAGTAAATAAACATCATGAAAATATTCAATTCAATGCCATTAATGCTCAGCACAAATAATATAAAATTCTATTAAAGGGACAAATTAATGCAATCAATACAGGTAAAATGATAGAAAAATAAGTAATGTATTTTCAAGTAAATTTAAACCTGCTTACCATCTCTTCAATGTGAAGAAATGAAAAATTGGCGCCACATCTTTACTGCTTTTTCCATAATAATAATAACAATGACAAATTCAAATATAAATATTACTACATTTTCATAAATTAAAAAGAACCAGTGAAAAACAAGAACATTTCACTTTGAAAAGCAAGCAGTAATACTGCAAGGATTTTGAAGATAAGAAATTGCGATTTCTACTTTATGCAAATCTTTCAATGTAGCACAATTGGCTCGTTGTACGTTGATTGCGCTTCGAAAAATACTGATGACGTGAAACTTATTCATGCATCATTTTCAACTGTAATCATTACTATGCAGATAAAATGCTAAATAAAATTCATTACATGCTAAATGTACATCATCAATAAATTTATTTTCCGCTTGTTTTCAGTTTGTTTTATTATCAAAAAAAAATCGATTATTTTGCCAAATGATGCACAAAAATTTATCTGACAACATTTACAATGTTCCTTCTGATAATTAAAAGTGCCAAACGTAAACTGTGATGAAGAAAAAGTCAGTAAAAACTTTTACTAATTTCAAACTTATAATAAATGTGACTATTGCCTCTGATTACAAAAGCAGAAGTAAAAATTCTGTTCACATATATTACTGTAAAAAAATGTTTATAATAATATGATTTAAAACTTATTTTTAAAAAATTTCATTATTTAACTGTTACGTGAATGTATCTCAAAAATGAAAATCAGTTATATGAATTACTTCTAATTGATGTAAAAAATACAAAATAAATTACAACTTTAAACAGTAACTTAAAGTTACTTACTACTGTAAGTCTTCTCATTTTTTTCACAATGGTAAAATTTGCTTTGAAAAAACAAGAGAAATAATAGCAGAGCAATGGATAAATTTAACAATTATTACTTTCTGGGTAGTATAATTTAACAAAAAAATTTTTTTAAACAATAAACCATTAAATTTTTCTTTGTTTTTATTATCAGTTAGTTATTTGCAAAATGTGATAACGCTGTGGTTTGTTAAGTAAAATAAAGCTGTTGGACAATGATTGTTTAACTGAATTTTCTTACAAACTATATATGACAAAATGCCATTGGAGGTTACATTAAATTACAGTATATTACCTGCTGTTCCATTAAACTAAAACTTTCATCTTTTATTTTAAACGGAAATACAAACTGAAATTGTATATTAATAGAATCCACTTTCCAGAACATATTAAATAAATTAACCAGATAAAGAATTCATAAATATAATATGACAAATCAGTTTAATAAAACAATTTACGTTTACATGCAGTTCATAATTTCCTGCTATTGAAGAAATTGTAAAAAAATTCAACATCCACATTTTAACTGAGCACTAAAACTAAATTTAAACTTTTGATGAATAATATTTTATTTTACATAATATGCAAATGTGGTAGTTTTGTTTACGCAATGGCGATTTTATTACAAATAAATGGCACTTGCTTTGTGTTGTTTATTCTTTGCAAAAGGAATAATATCTACAAATTGGCGCCTGTTTATAGAAAAAAATTTTCCCTAATTATACCTTATTATAAAAATACTATTGCACGATACTAATTTATAATGAAAGTGAAATAAAACTGAAAATGCATTGATTTACTTACACTCAATTTAAACTGAAAAGGCAAAAATCTATACAAGATTATTGTAATTTTAAAATATTGTGATATTTTATAGTGTAGTAGTTAAAAAAAGAGAAATAAATGATGCTTAAAAGCAGAAGTTGAATAAATCACATTAAATTTTTCAGAAAAAAATTTATTTATATATAAAGTTCACTGGTGAATTGTATATCTTTAATTATGAAATTTCTTTTTTTTCGCCTTTTTCATAATTACCTTTTCTTGTTTGCGTAAGTAAAGTTAAAATTATAAAAAGGAAAAGCAGTTTTCTTCAGTTTATTATTATTTTTCCTTTTTTCACTTTTTGTCATATATATTTTGGATAAATGCCACAGGCAATTTAGTTGCTCAGTTGGATGCCCACCCTTAGTCGATTGATTCTGCTCAATTTTCAATATGAATTGTAAATATGAACAGCTTGTTAGATGGGGATTTTTATTTGGCAGTTTAATGCTTTGTAAATGTTTCATTGTTCATATACAGAGGATGGCATTGCTATTCACATTTGCTTTCCATTTCATCAAGGCTAAACTTTAAACTTAATTTCCGTAACAATGTTTTAGCCCTGCATAGCAATCTATTTCTAGCATCAACATTGTCCTTTACCAGACTGCCAATCTGATTTAACACATTTACTCTTCATCACTGCAATCTTTTTGGTCAATGCCTTCTAATCTGTCGTGAGAATTGCCATTCTCAAAATCAGCATTTTCTTCACTTTATGTTTATGAATATAAGTTGACCGTATTGAAAAAAGGCCACTGCTTGGATTGTTAGCACGCTAGACCTACTCTGATGAACAGGGGTAATTTCAGATAGTATCTCCAGTCGTTCGTATCTGGCTTTGAAAAAGTGGTCATCAGGTGTGATAAATTATACATACATACATACATACATATATATTCAGGTCTATTCTCTACAGTACCAACAATGTATTGCTATTCAGTTGGAAAAATTAGCCAACAATTCAAACACTTCTGCAGACGCTTTCCATTTTGGCACTGTTAAGTGTTCATGACTTGCTTGATGAAGCTGGAACTGATACTCTTGTGCTTTTTTCTTTTTGCAAAAGGAAAGGCTTTGGTATTTGAAAAAAATTTATATTATTCTTTAATTTCAATTAAATTTATTTTTTAAGGATGCAAATACTTTATCAAAGAACAAATCTGCTGCACTTTCTAATAATTTAAAGGTAAGCAATGAAATTCTTTATCAAGCCTGATTTTAATAAATTTGCTTCAGCACTCATATTTTAATTGATACTATTTCACGCCTATTAAATTGCTTTAAATACTGAGAGTTTATGTTTTTCTTACAATTTCTAATTACAAAACAGAAAATATGGTGATTTTTTGATTTTAAAACACCACTAACAAATTACATATACCAATTTAAACTATAAAATCAGAAATACATAGAATTTGCTATAGGCCCCATCAGTATCAGTAAAAATAGCTGGCTGGTCTAAATGGTCTGAATGGTCTTCATGTAGTCGTAGTTGTGATGGTGGAGTGCGCTATCGGTTGCGCCGATGCTTCGGTGATATTTGCAGCGGAGTTGGTATTCAACATTGTCTATGCAATAAGCAGGTATACATGAAAATTATATTTTGCAATGCTACTTTTTTAAAATGTACTACTCTTTCAGCAATGTGGAAAAAAGAAAAGTAATTATCGACAAGAGAAATGTGCAGAATTCGATTCTGTCCCATACAGAGGTTCTATAATTGATCATTGGGAGCCTGTAGAATCACCAAGAAATCCGTGTGCGTTAATATGTCGAGCCCAAATGTACGGACTGACTGTAAAATTTCAAGAAAAAGTCACTGATGGAGTGCAGTGTTTTCACAATGACAACTACGTGTGTATAGATGGAAAATGTCTTGTAAGTTAATTTTTTATAAAAGGCTAATTCTAACAGTTAAAGTTTTATGATAAGGCATCACTATTGATGTTCAGATTTCTTGTCTATGGATGGATATTTCAAGGGCTTTTAACATTTAAAACTTTAAAGCTTCAATCCATTAATTAATGAATTTTCAGTTTTTGCTTATTCTACTATTAAATAAGCGAACTTGTTCATGATTAAATTTTTAAATATGTATTTTAGGTTCATTTTCTTTACTTTCTGTTGCACTTTTCAATTTTATTGCGCATAAGGCAGCTTCAAAAGTTGACTTGATTTTAATTTAACCTGGCTAAGATGTAGTATTCTCAAGAAAAGTAATTTTTATCTTTCATACAACAGCTTTTCTAATTCTTGTCTTGAAGTAACCTTATCAAAAAAACGACATTTGATTTTAGGGCTAAAAATGACGTCAAATAGCAAAGTGATAACAAGATAAAAGTCATTTTATGCATTTGCGTCATTTCAATAACTATATTTATTTATTTACTTCATTTTTCACAGCAAATATTTCAAGGCAAAAAATTCAGGAAAGCACATTCTTCACTAATGATGCATTTTTCAAGTAATTGTAAAAAAATTTAATTAAGAGCACAATTAAAAGTTCTATAAGGTAATTATGTTTAATAGCAACACGAAAATTTTTCATGCTGCTGCAATGCTATGCTCAAGAAATTTAATAATAATATTATTATTAATATTAATATTAACACGCAAATCTTAAGGCACAAAATAAAGCATATGTTTTTTTTTCATATTTAATGATCATTTTCTTGCATAATTAGTATTGCTACATTCATAATACGGCTAATCATTTTAACTAAGTGTATTGCCTTGTTATATTAATATTTCAAACAACTGCTTAAACAATTACTGATTTTACATACTGCAACTCAATGATGAAATGTATGTTTAGATATTTTATCATTTTACAGATGGTATACTTTTACTGCAAATATTTATTTTAAATTAAGAAAAAGCCAGAGCTTTTTTTACAGTACTATTTTACCAAAGACGGTGTTAAAGTACACAGCAACTCAATCTATAAACGTTCTATGCAAATGTTCACTTTTGAAATTTGTTTCATGAATTTTAAATTTATTTAAATATTTATATTTCAAAATATAATGTTTAAATATCAGAATCATATTACTCTCTCCATTGGTATAAACGAGTAAAATATCTGCAATTGAAACTTTACCCATAAACACACATAAAAGTAATTGGTTTGTTTTATTACATATTTTTTAACGTGTCAATCAATAAGCAGTAGCAGTTAATGCCAAAATGACACATCAAAAAAGAAATTAACCTCAAATATTTTATCAGTGTACATTGACTGAAATTTTACGACTTCAAAACCTGAAAAATAAGTTCAAGTGCACAGCATGTTTAATGCTTATTAAATTTTCACTGTATCATAAATGTCAGAAAAAAAGTATTTTAAGCTAAGCATTTGCTTCATTTTTAAAAATTCCAGTTAGTTGGCTGCGATGGAATTGTCAATTCAGGAAAAAAATTAGACGACTGCGGCATATGTGATGGAAATGGGACATCTTGTGGGCGCCCGTCATACAACTGGAAAGAGACTGGACAATTTTCAGAATGTGATAGAGTTTGTGGTGCAGATGGTAAAAGTTTGCAAAATTCATAGCATTTATAATATGCTATTTATATTTTTTTTTATTCCAACAGGTTGGCGCATTTCAATATCTGTATGTGTGAATGTAAAAACAGATCAAGTAGTTTCTGAACTTTATTGCGCAGACAAGCAACGCCCGAGACCGTCTCTTGAAAGATGTCTTTACGTGCCTTGCCCTGCAGAGTAAGAAGCAATGATTGTTTGTATTAAGTTCTTCTTCTAGTGGTTTTGAGATGAGAAACATCAATGAAGCAAATATCTAGACTCGTGCTTCAATCAAAATTCTTCAGCTTATCCATTAGGGAAATGGTAGTTATGCAGACGTTAAAGTGTACATAACAGTGTGATTTAACCATTATTTGAAATTATACTCTCGTTTCCCGTGATGCATTTCTGAAAGCGAAAGCTAATTCATTTCCAATTGGCCTAAAGACAGATCATCAATTGATTGATTGTCTTTATCGGAATATTTCTTATTTTCTCATTATGAAAACATGAAAATATCGAAATTTCAATCCACTTGAAATTTACATTCCCTGTCACGGTGCATATTGGAAAATAACGGCTATCAATTGAGAGTTTGCCCATGTCGCACAGCTACTTATTCACTAGCGGCACGGCAGGTCTTAAAATTCTTAATGACCACTTCCCGCGATGGAATGATGATTTCAATAAACTTGTTCCTCCAATAAAGCATCTCTTCATACGGACAAAAGACCGCAGCACGACACGCAGCTGCTGCATTGCTTTAACTAGCCGTAATGCGATTGTTTATTCTCACCTTTTTTATTTTTCTCCAGGCGGAAGCTTGGTCACATAAATTAAAGCGAAAAATAGGGTAAAACACTTTTAAGACTTGACATTAGCCATAACTGCTTTGAAATGCTTAATTTTTGAAAATGCATTTGTTTCAAAATAATTAAAATTTTCATCAATGTTTTAACATTTTTCAGTTGGGTTACTGGTAAATGGGAAGAATGTGATGCACCTTGTGATGGAGGATGGCAAAAAAGGGAAGTATTTTGTGCTGAGCATTACAACAGCACAGACGGGAAGTTGGAAATTCGTTACATGGAGGATGGTTATTGCTGGAGAAAAAGAAAACCTGTTGATCGTCAAAGATGCAACACTCAAAACTGTCCTGTGTGGGAAGTAGGGGAATGGTCGCAGGTAAATTTTCATATATTTTATATTTATTCCAGTTTAACAAACATAAAGTAGTTTTAAAAAATTTTTTAGTGTTCAGCAACTTGTGGCAAAGGCATGCAATATCGCAGGATTGCTTGTCGACAAGATAAAATCAAAGATTTTAGCAGTTTTGCATGTGATCCTAAGAAGATGCCAACTGAAAAGCAAGAATGTTCTGTTGGAATATCTTGTGAAGAAGCAGAAAAAAATCAACGTCTGTTTTACAAGTAAATAGTAAGTTCTCAGTACGTAAATAGTAGCATTTTTAGTTGCTGACTACGAACGTTATCGAACTGCAATTTCAAAACCATTCATGCAACTTGATAAGGGCAATGTATATACTGGAAATCAACTCAGTCCCAAACCAAGGTATTATGGTGTTTAAAATTAATTCATTCATATTTTTTCAAAATATCTTCTAGATTTGTTAGATGCTATTTTTTGTCATATATAAGTTATTTTTAAATATAATCTTCATTTTAATTTTCATTACACACTACGTTACAGAATCATTAGGGTGTTTATGAAATTTTATGAGCGATTTTTGCTTTGTTAGTTGGGCTCCTGGTTTATGGAAACCTTGCAGTGCCACGTGTGGTCCAGGAGTGCAAACTCGAGAAGTGCAATGTGTTGCTTTTCAGCTGATAACTCAAAATCTCGCAGTTCTCCCAGACTATGAATGCGAATGTAAATGATGATGACGTCATATTGCACTTTAGTATTATATAGTTCTTTAGCTGCTGTAAAGCCACAAGAATTTCAGCCATGTGAACTGAAAGCATGCCCGCAAATGTTGCAAAGTTTATCTCCTCATAACCCTGATTTAAAGCCATCTTTTAATGAATATCGCTGGGATATTGGTGAATGGGGACAATGTTCAACATCTTGTCTTGGAGGTGTGATTCCATGTAATTTTAACTTAAAAAGATTAACTCCTTTTTATTTAGGACAGCAGGTAGCTTCGTTAAGATGCATTCATATACCTACAGATACAGAAACCGCTTGGTCTAATTGCAATCCTAAGCAAAGACCTGCTAACATGACCAGGCCATGTAACAGCCATCCTTGCCCACCAAAATGGGAGGTAAGAAAATTTTTTTTGTTAAATTTGTTATATAATAACTTTACATCATATTTAAGGTTGGTCGTTGGTCAGTTTGCAGTCATAGTTGTGGTGGAGGCGTAAAAACACGGCGCATACGATGCATCCGAGCCATAAACCGCGTCGCAAATCTTATTAACACGCTAATATTGCCAGAATCACAGTGTCCTTCTCCCAAACCTATTGGGAGACAAGCGTGTGCAATGGAAAACTGTCCGCCCCATTGGACGATTGGTCCATGGAGTGAAGTAAGTTAATAATAATGTAGATATATGCAAATGTAATGTAAATAATGTAAATGTAAAATAATAATAGTTTATAATTTAAAGTACTTTATGATAGTGCTTACCTAAACATTTTAGCTGCTGCTAACAAAAAAGTAAATAAAAATATCTAACGTTGAAATATAAATGATGAAATGTAAATGCATCATTTTTAAAACATCATTGTCAATCCATAATTGAATGGTGCTGTAAATACTTTAAGCACATTCAGACCAAAGCAAAAACCACATTATTTATAAAAGTGGGTCACCTGTTATGCATCTTGAGTTCATAAATGCAAATTTCATGCTATTTACATTTATCGTTGCTTCGAAATGTAAATATTTCCGCCCAGGCTTCATCAATGAGTATAAATTGAAAATTTGCATTAAACAGATTTAACGCAACAGATAAATTAAAAAATTTTTCTTCTTACACATTCAAGCCAAACTGAATGTTTTCTATTTTTAATTACATTTTCAAATTATTTATTGATTTTTAAACATTTTAGAATATTTTAAATTAATATTTTCTATATTAAATGTTCAGTGAGTAAATTTTAATGCTCTGAGCCAAAATTTCGAGTCAATTCTACATTCTTAATTTTTAAAATGTGTAATAGTGGCATTATATTTTTATAAAAAATCATCAAGCTGGAAACTGAAAAAAAAACGTCAAGTTGCAAAAAAATGAAATTTTTGTGTTTTTTTAGTTGTATTTTCCAAAGGGATTTTACCGTAATTTTCAAACTATAGCATTTATAGCTTTCTCCGTCCTAAAATTTGATGCAATTTAACATGCTTAAAAAGTGGAAACAAGCCGCTGCTATCAAAATGTAAATTCTGTTGATTTATTGAGCTTGGCGCATTGTCAAGCTAATTTTAAAAGTAACTGCGCTTCGAAATTGAGCGAAAATCGAACACTTGTCGTGATGTGATACGGCTTTGCTATGTTTCTTGACTGCAAAAAGAAATAACTAACAAAGTTTCATTTTCCCAGTTTTAATTGTTAAACAAGATCTACTTTATTTTCTGTTGAAACGTTGTAGATAAAAAGTTATAATTTATATATATAATAAAATAAAATGTTTTTTGTAGCATATTTATGCTTTACAGTAGATGTGCTTTTATACCTCTTTTTTATATGTTATATTTAAGAATTTAGTAAGTGATGATTCATAATGTAAAAAATTGCATATAGCTTGTACGAAATGTAATTTAATTTATAAATCATTACTGAAAATAAACTTACTGCTGTAATATTACAGTGCTCAGTCACATGCGGTCCAGGAGAACAATACAGAGCAATTGAATGTGAGCAGACAATGGTTGGTGGAGAATTACGCCGCTATGATCCACCTACGCCTTGTGCAAATTTGACAAAACCCCCGACAATTCAACTTTGCAGCTTACAAGGTAGATTAAATGTCTTGTCAAAAAATTATTTT
This sequence comes from Trichinella papuae, assembly GCA_001447755.1. NCBI lineage: Eukaryota > Metazoa > Nematoda > Enoplea > Trichinellida > Trichinellidae > Trichinella > Trichinella papuae. The sequence goes on along the minus strand of JYDO01000120.1, from coordinate 76,666 downwards.
TAGTATAAATCTTTATTGAGGCTCTTGTCCATTTGGTAAGCCAAGGCCAATATTATCCACAATAAACAACAAATCGATGAGCCATCTAACAAAATCGACAAGGCGAAGACTTACTTTACGCGTAGGAGGCCGTGCAACTTTGTTTGAAGGAACTAACTTGAAAATCAAGTGCCCAACTGGAGGAACCAAAGACTCACCAATTAAATGGACGAAGGACAAATTACCTATTCGCTATGACAGTAAGTGTCTTCATTAAGTAAAAACTGCTTGAAATTTTACGCACATAACTATATTTGTACTTTTAACAATATCGAATCCATATTAGAAATCTTTCTTTGAGTCTAGAGTGCCAAGTTTTCAAAAGTTGCATTGCAACACATTCTGTCTTCCTGTATTGATCAGATTCTATTTAAAAATTAGCCAGCCATTGATTGCCAAAATGACTGACCAATTGTGTGGATCAATTTACTGATTTTTCTTAGATGGCAGCAGAAATCTGTCTGTTCTAATGTAGCCTCTAGAGAGCTTGCAGTTGCAATAGATTCAAATGCTTTATGCGGCACTAATCAGAGCGCGCAGTGATCAACTAACCATCAATTGAGCAGTTTATTTAACTTCGTCGCAATTTGTCCAATGAAGTGTCAAGGGATGTGCTAAGTTAATACAAAATTTTCTTGAAAAGCTTCAAGTTTTTCAGAAAAAAGCATTTCTTGCTCGCAGTGTGCCAAGCATGTCAGCACAACGTTTTACATGGTATTTTCAAAATAGATCAGCTTAACTACTTTGCAGGTATTACATTTTCCATCATGCATATATAGGTAAACTGCTGATAAAAATTGTTATTTGATTTCATTTGAGCTAATGCCATTTAACACTGGAGTACCTTTACTTGGATTATATGAGCATAATTAGAAGTGGACTCTTGTTTAATGGCTGAAATATATGCACTTTAAATTAAAATAAAATGCTTCACATCCAAGCAACATTTTCAACAAATTGCAAGATGTTTAAATTAAAACTTGAATTAACACATCCTCTTTTGAAATGGCAGACAAAAGTCATTCATTAAATTTAGACTTAAGCAAAACAATAATTTATTAATTATGTACATTAGACAACCGTATAGAAAAAATCATTAAATATTAAATGGCGAATTTAGAAAATGCATAATAAATTTTACCGCACCGTGAAATGTTTATTAACTGATAACGGACGATAATGAAACCATGCAATTTTATTTAGATCGCATACAGATTTCTAAAAATGGAGCGCTTCGAATCAACCATGCAATGTACAAAGATGCCGGTATTTATACATGCCGTTCTGGTGATCAGATGCGCAATATTACACTGATATTTAAACCAAGAAAATACGGAGTCAAAGGTAGTGGCACTGCTGATACCAGCACACGCAAACAAAAACCTGTGATAAGCTCCAGTGCTGTTTCAAGTCAAAATGACACGAAAATTTTTTCTGGCCTTCCTGAATGGGATACTTACAACACTGATTTGACCAACTGGGCAAATAATAATACGTTTAACCTTAGCAGTTTATCATCATCAATTTTGACAAATCAAATTGATGAATCAATCGCTGTACCTGATGGTCAATTAGGTGACGATGGCATTTCAGATCGTAGTGTCGACTATCTTATTCGAGGCTCTTTATTCGAAGTGCTGCATTTATTAATTTATAAATTTTAGCAATTAATTGGATTGTGTTCATAACTTTTAGGAATTGAAAGAAAATTTAAAAAGTCGGGGCGCTATGCACCTGTACAACATGCTACTAGACAGCAACAGTTTAGCGTTGGTAAGATTTGACTGGATGACCGGAGCTTGGTCCCCTTGTTCAAAAACATGTCAGAGTGAGTCGAGCGCTGGAATGCAAGTATGTAAAATTTCAGACAAATCTTATTAATCATCAGATATTTCCAACCACAAACAAAACTAACGCCTGGTGAATTTGTGCAATTTAGTTTCGCAGCGTTCAATGTAAAATAGAATTGGACGGATGGTCAAGCTATGTGGATGATAAAATTTGTGTTGAAGCGAAATCAAACAAGCCATATGAAACACAATTCTGCGGCATGGAGCAATGTCCTGAATGGTTTGTAGAAGAATGGAGCGAGGTGAACAAATTTCTAGCATCTTGATTTAAAATTAAACCAATCGTTGAATTTAGTGCGCCGACTCACGCTGTATTCGCTTTTCTACTGCTATACAAAGACGCAATGTATATTGCAAGTTCTCGAACGGTACTCGAGCTGATCGTGGAAATGTATGCAACCGAAACACAAGACCCAAAATGAAAAAAGAATGCTTCAATAAAAATTGCGTTGCTGAATGGAGGGCTGGTGAATGGCTTCCGGTAAGTTAATTAGACGTGACAGATTGCATGAAATTGAATCTTCTCTGCATACAGTGTTCCAAAACATGCGGTGAACATGGAATTCAAATGCGAGTTGTGAACTGTGTTTGGCATAAAACTCACAAACCTGCCGGAAGTAGTTGCAGCAGTAGTCTTAGACCAGCAATCAGTCGAATTTGTGATCCGATTCCTCCTTGCAATGACGAAGATAAACAGAATGACTGGAATCGAATTCGAGGTTGGCATAGCAAACATTTATAGATTATTTAAAACGTTTAACGCGAATTTTGCATGCCTCATATAAGAACTGTACTGTATGTCATTATTCTACATTTGTTTTTATCATTTATGGTAATAGATTATACCTCTTGCTCATCAGATAGAAATATTTGTGTGTTTGTGCGTGTGTGTGTGTGTGTGTGCGTGTGCGTGTAAACTTTACTCAAATAAAAATAAAAATTTACTTTTGTTCACATTTATGCGTAATGCTGCACTTTATATTTGTAAACAGTGAATGATATTATGCAATTTAGGCATTCCAAATTGTACTGACTCTTCAAAGTATTGCCCAGTGGTGAATATGCTCGGCATGTGTGAATCAACTGAGTACAGGCAACGCTGCTGCGTCACCTGCACCCTCGCCAGAACTAAATAGCCTGCTGCTGCAGTTTATAAATTTATTAATTAATTGTTAGCTATGATTTTTGCTTTTCAGCGTGTGAAAACCTTCGGGTAAACTTCACTAGTTCCCTTCTGCTTGTGATTGTCTCGTCATTTGTAAAATATTTCACTTTATACATTTAAGAAAACACTTATTTAAGTTTATCAATTCAAGGAACCATTTTATCCTTGGATCCCTCCTTTTATTCTATGCAAAGTGTGCAGAATGATATTTAAGTGCACATTCATTATCATTTACATTGCTTACAGTGCTGTACAATGCTTAAAGTGCGCCATGAAATATAGCATTAATAGTAATTAAAATTCAGAAAAAAATGCAAGTCATGAATAATTCAAGAAAAATAATTAATTTAATTTACAAATAAAAATGAAATAATAGTGTTAAAAATAATATATACTGATTGCACAGCCAAAAAAAAGCTTTTATGACCATCTGCAAAAGCAAAACATAATTTTTGTTCAATTTTTTTATAAAAAGAACTTTAACAAATATACTAATGTAAATACAATATGTTTAATTAATACAAATGCTCTTAGTAATTTTTTGCATATGCGCATATCTTTGTTGATAAGTGTTGAGCATGACATAAAATTGCATGATTATTACTTAACAATAATGACAATATCTTAATTTTTGATATTTTCCAAATAGGAGAATAAATGTGCTATATCATCTCATGCGGGATTGTTTTAGTAGTTAAATGCAACTTAACTTTCACTTTCTTACCGTAATGGATAAAAGTTTGCTGATGATTTTTTGTTGCTGTTATGTATAAAGTTTTGACAGTTTATTTGTTAACTTTTGTTGACGTCATCTTTTATGAAAATTTAACAGAATTTAACTCATTGTTTGATATTTTTAAATAGATTATAATTTTTTAATATATCAAAAAAATATGGCACTTTTATTTAAAGTTTTGTGATTTTAAACGGAAAAATTACAGCATAGATATCTTTTATTCAATACCCTACGCTAATTTCAATATTGCTTTCTCAGTGATCGGTTGTATTTATGTCGGTTTAATTATAAAAAGTTTAGAATAAACTATTTTTACATGACTGAGAAAGGGTTTGATGTGTTGATTGACTTAACGAAGTTGGAAGAAAATCAAAGTTCTCACCCAAGAAAAGAACTTCGACTATTCAATGTGGACATCGGTTGCCTCAGTCGAGAGTTTCAGTTTATACTTTGTGCCAGTGCAGTTTTTCTGCTTTATTTGATTTATGGAATTTTGCAAGTCAGTGCAGTATTGATATACTGTTTATTTTGTTCCAACGAGAACAATTTAGGAGAAAATGTTCACCGTTGATGGGTTCAGAACGCTTGGCTTTTACTTAACTACGGTTCAGTTTTTTATCATGGCAGTTTTTGGTATTGTCGAACGAAACTGCTTGTCGAAACGCAAACGATGGTTAGTTCAAATTTCTAAGATTCTGAGCAGCTTTCAATAAACCCGTATTCTTTCAGTACTCCATTGAAAATTTACTTTATCTTGTCGTTGGCATCGTTTGGAACAATTGGATTTTCCAATGCTGCAGTTGGATATTTAAATTATCCAACGCAAGTCGTTTTCAAAAGTTGCAAACTGATTCCTGTCATGATAGGCGGTATATTGATTCAGGGTAAAACACATTTTACTTAACATGTCTAAATTTACACATGCTAAAAAGCAAAATTGTTAAACCTATTTGCATACATTGCTTTATTGAAGTGTATTTTTTATATTATGCTTGTGTATTTATCTGTTCTTATTATAACTGTGTAATATACTTTAGTTTTATTATGATGAACTTTGAGATTAAGAAATTGTAAATATAATGTTGTACATTTAACTGTTTTAGGCAAACGATATTCTCTATATGATTACATTGCAGTTTTGCTCATGACAGTTGGGCTGATTATGTTTTCTTTAGCAGACGCAGCTGTAAACCCAGAATTTAATTCTACAGGTGATGTGAAAATATAAATTGTATAAACGAGTAAATCAATTTATCAAGTGAAAATTACTAATAGAATGTCAATTTAAGGTTTTCTATGCGTATGCATGGCACTGTTTGCTGACGCCGTGATTGGCAATTTACAAGAAGCATCGATGCGAATGTACGCACCTGAGAACAACGAAATAGTAAATTTTATGCTAAAGATTTTATTATTTATCCGATAATATAACTGATAATATGTTTTCTGAGAGATAAATGTCAGATTTACAGATGGCGTATACTTATTCAATTGCATTTCTCTACAGCACATTCTTTACCGCACTTAATGGAAACTTGATTGCTGGTATATCATTTACTTTGAAAGTAATTAAGAGTTGTTTCAAGTAGGCATTACTTCATTAAATTTCTTATTTGCGGTTTTCATTTAGAATCCTCTTATTATGCGGGATATGCTCTTGTTTTCAGTGTGTTCGTATTTCGGCGTTCAAGTCATTCTGACTCTGATCAACGGTTTTGACGCTTTGGTCGCAATCACAGTGACAACATTCCGTAAAGTGATTACTGTATGCCTTTCGTTTATCTTATTTTCCAAGCCTTTCACATACCGGTTTGAACAACGTTTAAATTTAATCTAACGTTAAAATTATTTTACAGTTGACATTTTTAAGCTATCTGCTTGGCGGAATAGTGATTGTGATTGGTATATATTTCAATCTGTACAGCAAAAAGCAGAATGTGATCAAAAAGTATTTCCACAAAGTATCGAAATATCTTAAACTCACAAAATCGAAGCTGCACCCAGAACAGATCTGATTTAAAACAACAACGTCGCATCATCTCGAAAATTTGCTGATGATCATTTTCAAATGTGAAATGTAATTTTATTTTCAAATTTTACATATGTTCCTTTTTCATATTGACATACAGAAATGTTCTTGTGAAATGAATGAAGTGAACGTTGAAAAGCTGTTAGCAATGAACATAGAATACGTTCATTTACTCGTGCTAAGATAACTAATGCTCAACAGAAAACTTTCATTTTTATTCAATTGAAATGATTTGTTTATTCTTGAATATTAAAAATGCAAAAGTTGTACTGTAGAAGCATACCTACTTTAAAATGAAAATGTTTCTTTCTACAGCTTTTATAAAATGAGCTTAAAATGATAACGTATGCTTTTGAGAAAATATAAAAAGTTAATTTGAAAAATGCATACAAAATCAATTAAATGACGTTATCAGGAAAAATTACATCGACAAAAAACCACAGTGTAGTGGGAAATATGACAATCGTTCTCGAGTTATCATCTCGCACATATCTTCACACTGGTGCAAAGCAATATGGACAGTAAAAGTTTGCATGAAGCTGACCAATTGACGCAAGTTGTCCATATAATAAACAGTGGAAAAATCAGTTTCCATGAATGCCCTGAAACTTTCTTCCACTTCTTCTTTACTCAGGAGAACTTCCGCCTTAGAGAGAATTGGATATTCGCTCAGATCAAAAATTCCATTTTTCCACTGTTTGTCATATCTTTCTTTCTCTTCAAAATAGGACTTCAAGCCAATAATAATCACCGTTATGTGAAGATCTTCATAAGCGTTATTGCTAGCTCTAGCAAGCTGTTTCGTCATATGCAGAACATCCAAAAAACAGCGATTGCCCATTAGACTAAAGTTGCATCCTGGTGAATTGATAGAGTTTGCAATTGACTGAATAAACTTTTCAGCGGACATAAGAAGAAATATCGAATTTTGCACATCATATATGGATAAATTCCAATTAAAATACCGAAACCCAATCACATCTTCCATGAACATGTTTCGTGAAATAATATATGGAGGGTCATAATCTTTCCGAGCGTCACCCATAACTTTCAAATCGATTTGATTAAGAAGAAGAATCAAATATTCATAATATTCATTTCGAGGATCCAATAAAATGGATACTTTCCGCCAAAACTTCTCTGGTGGATTAACTGTACGTACGGAAGCCATCATATTATAAAAATGAGAGTTTTCAAACGCCATCAACATATTAAACTCTGAATCGTTTTCTCTACCATCTTCTTCATTTCTGTATTCTTGATTCATATTCGGAAATTTCTATAAATCAAAAACTAAATATTATGAAATATCATGCCCATAATAATGTAAAAATAGTTACGAATTCTTTCAAGAATAACTTTTCAAATAAAACAATACAAATATCAAGTACGTAAAACCGATACTGACAGACTCTGTGCATACTGTAAAATTCAGAAACATTCAGGGTTCACTAATTTACATTTAACATTCAATTAAAGAAAAACCATTGCATTCCTGAAAAATAATTACTTTTCAACAATTACTAACTATTACATGTTAACAACTAACAGAATACCAAACTGGATAAGATATTTTTGCATGAGAGAACTCCTGTTAACGTTCAGTAAACAAAGCAACATTTACTAAATAAAGGAGAAACTAATAATAACATTTAAAAATGTGATACAGTTATAGCTCAAATACAGAAGATCAGAACAAAGGCAAATAAACAAATCGAACTCTATTTTTCGGATTGTTTTTGTTCATACTGTAAATCAGGTCCGATCAACAAGTACAAATGGAAAAACTGTATCCAACAATGAATTAATTGTTTAATCCGAAAATTGTATTTCACATAAATTAACAAACAAATAAACACACACAGATATATACATATATATATATATATGTATATACATACATACATACATACATACATACATATATGCAGATAGAGCGCCATTCTATAAATTCAAATATTTAAAAAACGATTATTACCAGAATTTTACGATAATTATAGAGTTTCACTTGGAAAACGTAAAAATTGTGATAAGCAGTTTATTATTAAAACAAAAGTTAACGGTACATTCTGTGTATTTATATTTTTCCTACCATTTTTCAGTATTATGAAACTTTTTTCAAAAAATAAATTAATAAAACACATTCATTTACTAACACAGTCTACAGTGTGGAAAACAGAAACTCCAATATATTTCCTTATAAGAGTTCAACTTTGATTTGTTCACTGGCGGTACCACATCTGCGCCCGAGTCATTCCTTTTATTTTCTTTTGCAGTTGCAAGAATGCATATAACAACGCTTCAGCTGACGGTGGACAGCCTAAAAAGCAGAAATGAACATTAATCGTTTTCTAAGCGTAATAAAGACATTACCTGGAACATAAATATCAACTGGAATTATGCGATCACAGCCACGTACAACTGAATAAGAATAGTGATAATAACCACCACCATTTGCACAGCTTCCCATACTTATTACCCACTTAGGATCTGGCATCTGATCATAAATCTTAAAATAATTTACTCAACATAAACACTAAACATTAGGCAAATAAAAATAGCATTTACACGTCTTAAAGCCGGGGCCATCTTGTTAGTCACAGTTCCAGCGATGATCATGCAATCGGCTTGTCTTGGGCTGGCACGAAAAACAATCCCAAATCTATCCATATCGTAACGTGGGGCTGCAAAGTGCATCATTTCAATCGCACAACAAGCAAGACCAAATGTCAATGGCCAAAGAGAACCCTAAATAAAAAAATATTTTACATAAAAATCAACACAGTCGTCATAAATATCGCACCCGTCGTGCCCAATTTATTAAATCATCTGTTCTCGCCAATGCGTATTCAGCTGCACTATTCACTTTCGTAAATGGAGTTCCTGTCCAACTAATATCTCGTGGCGGTTTGTCCGCCTCTGCCGGTACCACATCTTTGGGATCAAACGGTAGCTGGTCACCGGGATCCATTCTTCCATATTGTGATGAATATTTCGCATAACAAAATCTAACATTGAAAAATCAAACTGTTTAATATGTAAAATTTTAATAAAAAGTAAGCCAATTATAAACACTGCAAGCGATAACATTTTCTGCAAATAAATAAGTACCTAATTGCCGAAAGACGACCATACGCTATTGATAGATTTCGCATCTTCATGTACAGCATTTCGTCCTGTTGAAATTTGAATAACTTATTTCCTTTACATTAAAACAATCTTAAAAACAGAAATTTCAAATCACAATATTCCCCATCATTAGCATATGTCTAAATATTTAAAAATTAAAGCATATGACGCTAAGTACAAATAATAGTGCAACTGCAATACATGGTATAGTTTAAATTTTGCATGGCTGTAAATATTCGGTTATGGATATCACTAGGCGCGATCACGGCATCAAGTGAAGATTAAAAATTGTTATCAATTATAAAATGGCTCCACGTCAACAGATAAGCTAACGGCGAGTTAGCGCAAACAACATCAGAATAGAAAAAGTCAGTTCGTCACACACGTTAAGCAGAACAGCTGTGCTCTCGTGCGTGCGATTTCATAAATATTGTAATTCTAAATAGTCACTGTTCGTTTATTTGACATAATATACGTTTATGCAGCGCTAAAAATATTAATTGAGCAGCATACTCATAAATGCAATATTATTATTAATTATTCATCTGTGCAACATACAACAAAAATAAATATTTCGAAATTAATTTTACTATAAACAAAAGTCACTTTTTAAGTAAAAAATAAATATTCAGAACTATAAGAAATATAAATTAACTTAGAAACAACTCTGTGTTATAGTTATAAAATTTTTCTAAAGGCAAAATATGAGATACAGAAAACCTCAAAATTTCATAAGCATTGAGTAGTTAACATGAAATTTACTTGCATAAGAGCGTGCATAAAAGTTACAACGAAGTACTTTAAAATAAGCAATGCTTAGGTTGTGACTGCCATCTTATAAAAGAAGTGCGAACAGAAAGTCGAAATGAACTATACTTTTTCGTCTATAACCTAAACATTGACATTAATACTGTATTTATTAATATTCAAGTTAAAAGTTTCCATTCTCCACTTCACGAATTAAAAAAACACTCTTGTGAGTCATTATATTTAATGGAACTTAACAATAGTTAATAAATAAGTGAATGTGCAAATATTATTTTAATAATTTTCTTTTTTTTTATTTTGTCTAACTATTATTTTTATTACACGGAGGTGCATTGCATATGACGCAAAATAAAAAAAATACAAATATAATCATTACATTTCAAGAAATTGAGTATAATTCTAGTTAATTTGGACAGAATAACATTAAAACTACGTGTTTTTTTAAATAAAAAGCAAGTTTTTCTAAATTTTTAGATAGTGGTATTACAAATTTTTGTATGTTATCATTATGCAGTTGTTTATTCAATAGAATAAATTTCTACATTCATTAAATTCCGCATTGAGGTTAATAAAAGTAATCAATAAATAGATCAAATTAAAATAAATTTATTTATTGTTATAGTTATCTGCAGTGCTGCATTTGATCAGACTTTGCCTAAATTATTTTTCACTTCATTTTAATTTTGGTTTTATAGTAACAGGTTTTCAATCAGTAATAGGAATGTGGGAAAACGGAATTTGTAAATTTGTTGATGGTAAAAATATGTTTCGCTGCAGCATGAAACTGCTTACAAGTTATCAAATAGATGAGTAGATTTCCAACGCCGGTTGTTGTGGCTAAAATCTGAGTTGCTGCATTAAGGTACAGCACGATGTTTTGGCCAGATTTGAAAAGTGAAGTGAAGCCGAATATCTGGCCAGTAATTTGTGAAAATATGACCACAACGTTGACACCAGATAGCGTTTTTATTAAGTGCATCTGTTCACCGTATTTGATGCTGAAAATGATGACCAATTTTCTTGATCTGTATTCACGCGCTTTACGTGAAACAAATAAAATAATGGTGTAATTAATGAGCAAAACAGATATAGTTAATAATAGATAAGAGCTGCGCATTATCACAGAAAGAGGAAAAGATTTCCAGCACAAATCTAAATTGCAAAAATCAGATGTACAATTGTCATAATTGACTAAAGCCAAGCTTAACGCATTCGTAGCAGATAAGAGTAGTATAGTGAAAAGTAACGGGATATGAAACCTCATAACTGAAACATTTCTGTAGAAAAGTGGAAATCGCACTGCAATAAATCGATCAATTGTTGAAGCGACAAGCAACAGTGTTGAGAATGCTTGACAAAAAAAAGGAAGAATAAGTTCAACACAACAGTGATATGAGTTAACATTGGATGCATTTTGATGGCGAATCAATTTCATTGCAAAATAAATTATATATGCAAGTCCACTAAAAAAGTCGCACATACAACGGACGATGATCATGATGTAATAACGACTTCTCAAGCTTGGTGTCCAAAGATGCACACAAAATGCAAAAGTACTTGCTAACATGGATATCACCGCTATAATACATACAGCTGTTGCAATTGTTACTTCAATTTTTGCATTATTTTCCACGTAGGCATTTTCTTCTTTTAAAGAAACATTTACTTGAATCCAACATTTATTTTCCATTTATTTATTCCTTATGGACTGGCTAAAATTAAAATACAATACAAATATTTAACATCTGTTTGCACTCATGAGCTATCAGTTGATGTATTTTTTTTTTACAATATCTGAGATTATTATAGATATCACTTCCTCACTTCTTCTTTCCATTTACTTTAACATGCTTTAACGCTTTTAAGCTCTATGATTTTTTGAAAAATATTTATTTTTTATACAAACTAAACGCCATTTATTAGACTCTGAGAAATATATTTAATTGGATTTAAACTGTAGCTGTAGCAACTAATACAAAATTTTACAAAGCAATTTGGTTTAATATCTCAAATTAATCTTCATTATTACAGCTGTTTTCAGAATCAATAAAAAAAATTAAATAATTTATTTTTTAAACTGTTAAGGCAGTTTAATTGCAGTCATTAATTTAGCACTTTTGAGTTTCAGTCAGTAATTAAAAATTATGCAATTTACAGCTCATTAACTTTAATAAAGTAAGAATGGAGCACTTCACTACAATCTATTGTTTAATGAATATTTAAGCTTAATAAATTGTAATTTTTTTACTGTTAATGTTTAAGCAAGCTTAAAAGTTTGCTTGTTTTTATCTTGATCACGCAAGAGAATTTATTTAAAATTATTTATTGGTCAATGGTGGGAAAAAAAACTAATTTAATTTTGTTTATATTATTAATCGTTAGTCAACAAGTATGTTGCTTCAATTATTTGCAAAATTTCATCACATTAATGTCTAATGTAATAATATTTTTTATATCATTAGTTTTTAACAGATGAATACTTATCATTATCATAGATCTGAATGCAATAAAGCTTCATTCTTAAATAATATTACTTTGAAGCTTATCATTAATGATGCAATCATGTGATATTTAGTAAAAGTTCTTTCAAGTAACATTTATATAAATAAATAGATTAACAGATGCGCATATATATATATATATATATTCATAAAAATGATTCAATTTTATGATTAAAATCCTTTTTCCAGTATAAGAATAGCATTACTGTTAATAATGCATTGTTATAAATGAATCGTTTTTCTATAAAATCTTAAAGAAAATTTTATTTTTTATCAATTCAATAAATCTTTAAAGACATTTTATCTGTTTTATGTAACTTGAAGTGACTTCTAAAATTATGACAAAAAGAAAATGTGAATCCTTACTGAATTTTTAACTTGAAGATTTGTCAACGCTGTAAGATCTGCTATGACCGTTTGCATTCGACTTAACCACTTTACTGCTGCCTTTAAAGCAATTAAACGTAGACTATTGTGAATTTTATAATTAATGCTTTCTTTTAAAATTATTAAACGGAAGATATCAATTATAACTGTCATAATTATTCAACATTCATCACTTAGAATACAGTGCACAATCAATAATCAACTAAGCACTTACGAAAATTTCAACGAAGTTATATAAAAAATGATAATCAATGAATTAAATCATGCATTTCAGTTTATGAGCTCAACTCAAAATATTTATTCAAAAAGAATGCCATTTCAGTTTTAGTTATACCTGTTTTAAAATAATTTATTATTTATAACAAGGCATTCACGATTAATTTCATAATGTTTAATTTGAAATCTTATTTTTTACTATAAATAGTACATCTCCGCGTCGTGCAATAATAAAAACAGTGCATACATTTGTGCTGTTTCAAATGAAATATTTATGAATAAAGATATATTCTTCATTTTAGAAATGTATTTTTTTTAAATATTAATTCATATTTAATATTTAAAATTTCAATTTCTTGATGAATAAATGGAATGCAACATTCTAATCACATGAAAATTAAAATGCTAATAATTCAAGCATGTAATAATGCATTATGCTATCAATAAGGCGTTCAGTTATTTTAACAAAGCTATTATTAAAATTATGTTGATTATTAATTTTGCATATTATTCAACATTTATTCACATAAATGCAATAAACTTTAAAACCCACTAAACCTGCATATGCAAGTAATTCAAATATAAATACACATGAATAATAAGAAAATTATTTGTTATTGCTCTGAATACCAATTTAAAAAGTATTTGCAAAATTATTTAAGTTTCAAGTCAAAGTAGTTACAAAATAGTTTGAAAATTTGATAAAATTTTGAATATGGATATTAGCTTTGCATTTTATTTTTTGAAGTTATTTATTTTTTCATGAACTAAGAATATTTTATTGTGATTTATTGTATAAAATGCTGAATTAATTTTAACTTCATAATGCAGTTGTTATATTGTTTTTATATTGATTTAAACTTGAAAATCGTTTTTAAACAGTATCCATTGGTAAATTATAAACTTTAACATTTTCATTATCATTTACGTAAATCACATATTGTTTCTTAAATAATAATTATTTTGAATATTTGAATTAAATGCATCATTGTTTTGAATAAACTGCATGCAAAAAGCATGCAATGGAAGGCTGTGGTCATGAAGTAATATTATAATGAATCATATTTCATTGTAAAATTGATGTAATTTTATTTTGTTTAAGAAAACAGTGGAAAATTTCCATTTAAACAAATGTCATGCGCCAATTGTTGTGAAGAATGTGAATCGTAGACGACGGCTGCGTCGTCATTATGTGCAAGTAGCAGAATCGTTTCTTCGCAGCATTTCTTTGGACGGACTGTACAACAATGCTAATACAATGAAAGGGTTGAACAGTACTGACTGTTCGCCTGTTGGAAAGTGGTCATCGGAAGCTGATCAGAGTAAAGCTAGCGAAGCGCCGTTGTCAGAATTGGAAAAAGTGTCCAATTTTACTAATGTTGATCATCACGATTTGGATATAGTCGGACGTGATCGCGCCTTTACATTGCAGTCGACATACAGTCTAGGTGTCGACAGTGTTGAGTTTATGTCTGGAAGAATTAGTAGCAATTTTTCAAAAAGCAGCGTATCTAGTCTTGGAAAATCTTTGCTGAAGCCTACATCTGAAGCGGCTGGTCTTGATTCAAGCACATTGGCCAGTTCCTGTGGTATGGATCTGCCTTTCCTCGATCATGCTTCAGTCGATTCAGATAATGCACACCTTGCTTGCCATGATGTGGATGTCAGCGGGCCCGTAAATAAGTAAGGCAATTTTGAATTCAATAAGTTGTTGAGCATTGTGTTATGCAGGCGCATTGGTATTGTTTGTCACAATGTTACGGTATCAGTTTACAGCGTGTTGTCTTATAAAAAAAATACATCACAGAAACGGTATTCATTTGTGTCAAATTTTTAGACTGTGAGCAATTTCTTTGTTTATTTATTTATTTTTTTTGATTTTCTCAGGTATCGCGCATTCAGCAGAAATTCTGATGGCGCTGAGACTACAGCATTGCGTCCTTTTCCTGAACAGAGCCAAGTTTTTTTTTACATTTTTTTCATTTTAAATTTACAAAATGCTATTATTTCATATTCATAATTTACAGGTTGTTTCATTTAAAGAGCTTTATTCGTCATCAGCAGGTGTTTCATTAGGTTCTGATCAAGTAAACTCTGATCCAGAAGGCACGAATTTTTTATGTAAATCTGAAAGCTTGTTTGAATATCAAGTTGCAGTTTTGCATTGCCTTTTCTTAGGTTATCTGGAGCTTCTACGCAGTAAACAGTTAGATCGCGTTTTTTTGGATGATACGCCATTCAGATCGTCGGTTTTCAAAACCACTTTAACATTTGCATCTTATTTAGTACAATATTGAAAATCTAGCAATACTTGTAGTTGTATGGCACTTTACTATTGTTATACTTTCTTTTCAGACTTCAATCATGGATATTTTTGATCCTGCAGAAGCCAAACGTGAATCCAACACTATGTTTCAACGAAAATATCCAGATATTCAACTCACTTATAGCAAGTATATCAGGTGAATTTGATTAATTGATAATAACATTATGAAAAATTCTATTTTCCTCTTCTTAATTAGAATTAAATTTTATATTAGATGAAATCTGTTAATGTTATATACTTATTGTTTTTTTTTGATGAATAATAATTCTGTTTTTAAATTTGATTATTGAATAACCTCTTGTAACAAAATCTGCTAGATAAATTAGAATATTAGTTTGTTAGCAAGTTTGTTTAGTAGAACGTATTCTCATAATGACTACACTGTTCATTTTTTATATTATAATAAATGCTCTTTAAATTTACAGTCTCCGTAGAGAAATGAAAAGTGTTATGTTAGCACATGACGGTGATCTGGTTGTTCTGGCTCAAGCTTACTGTTATTTTGATCAAATTGTTCTTAAGGTTTGTTATGATTTTTTACGTTTAATTTCAGATATAGTATTCTGAATCACTGTGAACAGTTCACAGTCTACACACCTTACATATGCTGATTATTTCAATACTTATATAATATTATAAATTATGTTTGTTTAAATAAATTCATCGATGTATTTATTAATTTTATAATAATTTTCACTGCAGTTATTGGTCGATAAAACAAACAGAAAACTAGTCGCTGCAGGATGCTTATTATTAGCTGCAAAAATCAACGACTACAAGGGTAATCAATTAAAGGTCATTATCGAGGTACGTTTAACAAAGCAATATGAATTGTCATTTTTTGTTTTATTCTTTTCTAAGTTTGTATAAAATTTTCTTTTTAATTTTATTTCATTTTAGAATATTGAAGATCGTTTCCGTTTATCGCGTAAAGATCTGTTCAAATATGAACTGCCGCTTGCTTCAGCGTTGGAATTTGAACTCAATTTACCTGCATTATATGTGGAAGCACATTATCAGAAGCTGCTCTGGGCATCTTGAAAAGTGTATAATAGAAGATGTTTTCTTCTCCACATTTGATATTTGCAACTGATTGCTTGTTGTGACATTTTTGCTTAGTTATGCACCAAAGTAACTTCAAGAAATAAAGAATTTGCATTCTATATTACATTATTGTACAGAATAAAAGTTAGATTGTAATTGCTTTTAATTTTCTGTCAATGCAATTTTTATAACTAATGATATGAAGGGAAAATGGCAACAAATTTTAATCAGCTAGAACAGTTCTGTAATTTATCCAAATTTTATCTATGCATTTATGCGAAATATCATATCTTTTTTTCAATTTATTTAACAACGTTTAGAATTTTCGATTACCTAAGACTATATAGTTTATACATTATGAAAATAACGAATCCAACTTCTACTACTGAACTGAACAACAGCATGTGCTTTTCTTTTCAAAACAACATTATAATTTTTTTATCGTTATTATTCCAAAATCAATTATGTTAAATAGCAAAACTGATCAAGTTAATGCATGAAAAATATCAAACAAAAAAATGTTTGTACTTTACTCATGTAAATATAATTTTATCTATTCCAAATCACCGGAATGTTTGCATGAATTGGTCTCCATAATGCATGTGTGTTTTAATAAATAATAGAACATTAATTATTGAATAAGTTTTACGGTCATGTTTAATTTTGTTCTACATTCACTCCATTTTAAAATAAATGAAATTTTTTTATTACATTTCACATTAACTGTTTAATCTTATATGTTGACTTTTTAGCTAAAAATTCATTGAAAGAATAATTCTTCTAGTTTAGAAAGTAGATATATTATTTGAATAGAAAAATACTAAGCATTTAAAAAAGCGTTTACATTGCCTGCAGGCAAAAATGTTGTGTAGCAACGTTGATTATATGCATATGGTTAATGTAGTTGTTAATTTGATAAAAAAATAAAAGCAGTCAATGAGAAAAGTTTATGGTGGAGATGAGCTGCATTAGCTACATTAGTTGGGTCGGCGGCCGGATCAAAGGGTACTGGGTGAGGACGACTTGCAGCAGAAGCGCGCAACTGACAGCTATTTTACGAGCCTGTACCGAGGGTCGCCTATTGTGCAACAAAGAGCCGAGCTGTTTTTGACCTTTAATCGAAAGCCCAAAAAGTGAGTGAACGCCAGTTGCCACTGAGCGGCGCTTCTGAGCCTATTCTTCTAACAGCTAATTAGGTCGACGCTTTATGACTTTTCTATAGCAGTAGACCTCACGCGGGCTTACTGACCCAACAGTTGCACGCCTCTACGTCTGCCGTATATCCATCTTTGGCACAGTTGACCAACAACTCGGTAAGGCACATTTCCCTGTTTCGCATCAAAAAAAAAAAAAAACTTATACTTATACACGCAAGCGTTGAGCATCTGCTTGAAGCTGATTGGACGAAAACAAGCTCATAGGAAGGATGCTTTATACTTACAACGGCAGTTTTCTTACAACTTAAGCACGTGCGATCTTTGAGCTGAATTGCGGCATTGAATACGGCGTGTCGCCAGTTTTCCTGTGCTTTTTTTTTATTTCTTACTTGAATCGCGTTTCAAACGGATTACTCTTGGACGAAAGATGTTAGTCGAGAGAGTTTAAGCATTGAAAAATTGTTTCAATATTTTTAGCTTGGAACAAAATGTACATGTGTGACAGTCTGCAAGCGTTTCGGTCGTCAATAATGATGAGCAGCACTCCAATTGCGGCTCCAATCCCGATTCGACCGCCGCCTGGCCACATGAGACATTTTCTGATGGCTACCAACCCGGCCTGGGTACATTTGTCTCAACTGTACCAGGACAGCCTGGCCGGTCCAGTAGTTCAACCATCACCCGGCGCGTTTTACTTTTGTCAAAGTAAAACCACAGCCCAGCTGAACACCAAGCTGGTACCAACGTTGATGAATGTCGACCCGCCTACTCAGAGCGTGGCTCCAACAGTTAATGGAAACCGAGAGTTCCGTTGCGCACAGTGCAAACGACGATTCCAATCGGAACTGACATTGCGTTTGCATGTACGTTTGCACGTTCAAGGAAGCAAATGTCCAATTTGTGGCAAAACATTCACCAGACATTGGCTCATCCAAGGTCATTTGCGAACTCATACAGGTAAATTCTTTTCTTTTAAAAAATCAAAATTCCAATCATCACAAGTAGCATCTTTCCAAAAAATAAAAAATATGCATATATTTAAAATATACAGTTTTATTTTATTATTAGCATTAAACCATTTGGTAATTTAGGAAAACTTTCTTTTATAATTCAACAAATTGACCAAACAAGATTCTTTTTCAAGAGAACAATATCTGAAATATTTTGCTCAATTCCAAACGGATACTTATAATTATAAAAAGACGAATGTATGTATATATATATATTTGTTTAAAATAAATTTAGGGTGTTGGTTGAGAGTGTAAATTACAAGATTGGTTGAAACAGTTGCTTCTTAACTAAACATAATTAATAACTTTGGCAATAATATGAATGCAGTTCGTGCTATTTAATTAAAGTGATATTTATGTTAGTCAAATTTTCAAACAGTTATTGACTTTATTATTTTCACCTTTGCTCAATTTGCAAATTTGATAAAGACATGAATCAAAGCGTTTGAAAAAAAATGTTACAAATTCGTTTTCATATGACAAATTTCCAAATACTATGAAACTATTGACAGTCAGTAATGATGGGTAAATGGAATTTGTCAAAGCCGCGCATCCGCATTATAAAATGCAATAATTCCAGCAGAGTATATATAGCAACTTGTAGAAAGTTAAAACGAGCAAATCATGATAAATGGAGTGAAGCCAGTCAGGCGCCGGAGTTGAACTTCAACATTGAATGGCGCCACGGATGTAAGTAAAAACAAACAAAATTCGTTTAACGCCAATGAAAAAAAGTGGCAGTCTAAAGTGCTTCCTGAGATCAATGATGCGCCAAGCAAGTGGAATTGATGAACGAAAACTGATCGGCCGGCCATTTGTCGCCTCAAAGCATCACTAGTGACAATGGATTGTTGCAAGTGCAATTCAATGTATATTGTTCTATGCGCATTGTTCACTGCCAAAAATGGTCACATAATTCTGTTCAAAATTTAAATATTTCACATGCACATTTCAACAGCAGTTGCTGGTTTGCGAGCATTGCTTGGTGTTCGTTTCGTTTGTGCAATCAATCACATTAAGTAAACAAGTCATTATATATATATATATGCAAATTTCAAAAAGTTATAAAATGCATGGTATTCGAAATTGTATCAAGTCAGAAAGTTCTTTGATAGCTTAATTAAGTGAATAAGATATAGGTGAATTGAGTGATCATTGATGATAAAATGCAAAAATGTCTTATCATTATCGCTTATTTTTAGTTCAGCTTATAAAGTAAGCAGTTCATTTTGATTAAAGAATATTTATTGAAGCTGACAAGCTTCAATTTATTTTCTAGCTTTAACTGGTAATTGTGAAAATAACAAAATGATAAACTGGATCTATTTGTCGTTCATTTATTTCTTAAGAGAAGAATGATATTTTTTTTGTTTCAAAATTGAGATAACAAATTATTCAAATGAGAAAAGAACAATGGAGATTGATTAAAATTGGTTGTCTAGATTACAAGATGTATAATTTTTTTACAAGCTGAAATGGAAAATAAATATTTTTAAATTTTCTGCAAAATTGTAAACCACTGTTTATGAAAAATCTGTTGTTTAAAAGTTGAGCCGAAGGCGCATTTTTTGAACACACTTCAGTATATATATATTTGCATTTATTTATTTATAACAAAGATTATTGGAATCGGTTGCATTTTTTCGTATCTAATAGAAATGTAGCCGGGTGATAATTCTACATCTGCTATAGCCATTTTTCAAACGTCGCCGCCTTCCAGCAACCTGCATGCACAAGCGCATTCATATCAAGGAGCTTTCTATTAGTTGTTCAGATGTGAGCTATGATGTTAGAAATTTTTTGTTTGTCTCCACTCTAGTTAGCTGAGTTGTGAAGTGAAAAATTGTTTTTCTACATTAAACATTGAATATGCTTTAGCTTTTCAGCATATGCAACACTAGCGAGAACGAACGTTCAAGTTCAAGAAAGAGAGAGAGAGATAGAAAAATTTTCTGATAACAGTTATTGCCAATTTATTTTTGAAAAAAACTTCTTCAAAAACTTTCATTACACTTCTTCAAATTTACAGTTTAATTGTTTTTAAACAACTGAACAAATCCATTGGTAATGCAATGCTTTCAAACATTTAAACAAAAGAAAAAAACAACATCTCGCTTTCTTGTTGCTGTGCTTAAGTATTTAAGTGCTCAAGTTTACTATCAAACAAAATCATTCTAGATGTCAAAATGTTCAGGAAAAAAAAGAAATAAAAATGCACACAGCTTTCTTTTTAGTCTTAGCAATTAGCACCGCAATCTATATCTATATATATATATATATATCGCTATAAGCCAGGCTATATTTATTAGCTGAAAATTTTGCAAAGTGGAACTTAGGCAAATAGAACAACTGTCTGTTGATTAGGTTCTTCTACAACACACAAACACCTCGTACACGTACAAAGAAAAGTCGAGTCTCCTTGGTACGACTAATTTTATCACCATCTTCTGTGCAACAATGAAAATACGTCATCATTACTGAAGTAGAGCTAGAGCAGAGGTGTCACTCCAATAAATGCCCCCATTTTACCAGGGTCGGGTCGGATAGTAGTATCTGAATTGTAGGATGAGCAATTAAAGACAACCTCGTTCCCATCATCAGACGAGACATGCCGACGACGACCATAATTCTACAAAGGGTCAGAAAGAAAATAAAACTTTTCAGTTAAAGTGATTGACTGTATGCTGACAAATAGTTAAATCTGTAAAAATATCAAAATTATTGCCAACTAAAACATATACTACTGGCTACTATTATGCTAGATGTTATGCTATTGTTTTGTTGCAGGAGAAAAGCCATTCAAGTGCACAATATGTTCAAAGGCTTTTGCCGACAAATCGAATCTGCGAGCCCATATTCAAACCCATTCGGGTTTAAAACCATTCGCATGTCGTCGTTGTGGTCGTGGATTTGCTTTGAAAAGCTATTTGTCAAAGCATGAAGAATCAGCTTGCCAAAATCGTGTTATAAACATGGTTTCGTATCGAAGAATTGAAGATTTGCTTGCCTGAGCAACAAACAGTTAGCTTAGCCGTTCAAACGCTTCATTTGCCCTTTCAGTTATTCACTACGCTTACCAGTGCTTCTTTGTTAGCGTGCTCTTTCATTTCATATCTACTATGTGCAAATATGCAAATTAATGTGTGCGCAGCTTCCTTCTTGATGGATACTATAGTTGATAATTTAAGTGCATTAGCGCAATATATTCTTTTTCATCTGCAGAAATGCAAGTATCCTGTTACAAGCAATTTTTAATAAAATCTTTAAATAATACTCCAAGTTATTTTTATATGTGAAAAAATATTACGCAAAGATTATGTTATGAATATTTCAATTTTAAAACAATACTAATAGTAGTAGTTGAAATATTCAAATATACAAATTTAATGCTAAAGTGCAAAACTTGCATTTCTATTTTTCTAAAAATATTTCTCAAACTATAAAAAAATAATCATCATTTGTGCTTTCAGACTTTTTCACGTTGGACGTTTGTTATGCATTCGCATTAGCATGAAAGCAAAAGCAAAGCAGCGCAAGCGCTTTTTGTTGATATTTATTTCTTCTGCCTCAAATATGCTTCAGTGCATTGATTTGCACATATTTAACGAATACTAAATTAAATTTATTGCATTTTGAAAAAGCTTTCTTGTTTTTCTTAGAAAAAAACAAACTTCTTCGAATGCAGAAAACTTCAAATCTTCCTTGGTTAAATTAACCTTTACTAACGTTCTGATTGAATGGGTAAAATTGTTCGAAACAATTTATTATTACGTTATTGATGTAACAGAAAAGCATTCACAAATTCACCAAAATCAAATCACAATCAGTAATGTTTGAACAATTTCAAAAATTTTGATTATGCAAATTTAGCAATTTCTAATGCAACAGGTCAATGAAATTTTATCATTCAAAATGTGATCATTTTCACTCCAATCACAATTTCCATGCACTGATGCTTTTTGATAGGATTTTTCAATGCTTCTTACAGTGTTGCAGCTTACCTGGCTTCTGCAATATCATTTGCAAACGTAATTCAAAAAAATAAAAAACAAATAAATTTCTTTTTGAAATAATAAAATCTAAACAAAAAAATTGATTTTGCAAAACGATTTTTCATTTCGTCAACAATAATTTTTCCATTTTTTGCTTATTAAAAAAAACAATTTGCTAGTTTCAAAAACAAGGTATGAAATCTGAATTTAACCTCCAATTGCAATGTTACATAGAAAAATATTGTTACAACATTGTCAATGATTTGCTTCAAATGCAAATATATTCTTAAAATTGTAATTCTAAAAATAGATATTTCTCAAGTTTTATCAATTAATGTTAAAAAAAATTCGTTCCAATGCATGCTCATTAGTCAATTTCAGCGTAATTTGAAATGGACATTTTGAGTTTGTTTTATTTTTTTGTTCTGCTTCTTATACATGCTAACCATGAAATAAAAAACAAATAATTCTCTATCACAATCAATATTTTTCATTCTTTTTGCTAAGCTTCCATTGCTGCAGGTTAAATGTTCCCCAAAATCACCTGGTCTGCTTTTGCAGCATAATATGCGTACACAATTAACAGAATGCTGCAGCTTTATAATTTTCTGCTTACTGCTTGCTCATGCAAAGCAAACAACACTGATGAGACACTCGGTACTGATAAGGCATCAAATTATCCATGAAGCAGCAGCAGATTTGAAAAATGTTGCGAACCGTCATACCAATCAATAACCAACCGTGCTTTTATGCACATCTGAAAATAATGCAATATAACAATAAAAATACAAAACTATACACAACAAAAACTTACTAAATGTACACACATTATAATGCTAATATTAAATAAAAAAGCTATTGAATAAACACCCGATGCAGTTATTTGGAAAGATACAACAATAAATTCACTTTAAAATTTATTCATATTTCCTGCTGCATTTGAAAATTATTTCTTCTTGTAATGAAAAAAAAATATAATTCAGCACCTCCTCCTACTTGATGAATAGATAATCCATGCATAAATAAACAGAGAAAACAATTTTGACATGTGATAATTGACTTCGAAAATAAGCATCCTGCCGGAAGTGGACTTTTTCAAGCTGAAAACTATAAAACTAGCCATCATCAGTTGAAACAAATAGCGCAAACAATCATTTTTGCATTGAATTGAAACTTCACATGGCAGGATGTGAGACTTGTACAATTACTCAGTGGCGACACCATTTCCGCGTCATTGAAGCAGAAAAAAGTAAGTTTGCTAAGATCAAAAAATGAATTCGCTTCAACAGAAAAGCACAAATCAACACGCAAACAAAAGCAAACAGATGTCATTGAAAGCAAAAGGAAAAGAAATGTGCTTTTTTTTTTATAAATGATTATGATGCATCTATTGAAATTATTTCATTTGCAAGTATATTTAAATTTCTCAGTAAATATTACTAATATACATTAATGCAAACCGGCAAGCATGAGCAGACAAATCATATTTCACGTAAAACCTACAATGAGAATAGCAAATTCAAACATTTTCATTAAATTCTTAAAATCGTTCAATCGACACTATCTGATATTCTGTTGATAATTATAAAATTTAATTCGGTGATAAGATAAAATACATCGCGATTATAATAAATATGAACCAATTAACAAAATATCCATAAATACTTTAAACAGTTGAAGCGGTACTATCTTCAGTGGAAATTTTCCACCGCCACTCATCGATGATAAAATTCAACGTATCAGTTAGCCAACCCAATTTTTCTATTGTTGTGTAAAAGCTTGGAAAGATAGCCAATGCTTCACTGAAAATTGAATCTTTTTCTCGTGCATCCATGCTAAAAGAATACAATACATCAACTGTATCATGAATTCAATACAAGTGATACCAATCTTGAAATTTCAGCAAAAAATATTCCGCTTTGAAATAAGCTTCCAAAATGATTGCATTTTCGCTTTCAACAGACAAGCTTATATCAATTTGCAAAGTACCATCTAATTTGTGATATACAAAAATAAAATACTGATCAGCTTTGTGAAAGCAATGCAATTTCAAATTCTTTCTGTGAATCAAAGAAGTTCCCAAAGAAATGCTGTCGCCGATGAAATTTGTCAAAGCAAATGGAACAAGCGATTCTTGGTAGTTCACCATATCTACGCCCATTTTGGCGTTGGTTTTATCTTTGATAAAACTCTGCACTAGCATACGAAATCGTTTCTCATTCAAAGTTGCAAATTTCAAAGCACGTATGGCTCTGTAATTAGCATAAATATGCATAAAAGTGAACATCAAAAACAATGTCCACACGAATAGCACATGATGAGCAACAAGTGGAAGCAAAGCCAAATTGAAACCCAGTGCAATCAAATTTACCATCGTCTCTTGGCTAGAATCCTTTGCCGCTACATCAGCCATGTTATGACGCCTCGATTGGTGCTGAGTAATTGCTGCTCGAGTTGCCCCACCAGCTACGCCGACAATACTTCGACAAACGTTAGCCAAACAAGCAACATAAATAAAAGTACTCTGAAAATGTAGAAATCGTATATTACATAATTCAACAGCGATTGTATTTTACTATCATTACTTAGAAAAACGTTATTTTCAAACGTATATTTACACACTTTCTAAACTATACTTTCATTCATTATAAAACATCATAAATTGCTATCGCTTTTTGATATAATTTTAAAATAAAATAAAATTTTATTTAAATAAAAGTAAACTAACTTCTGATAATGGAGCAATGAGATCCAAAAAAATGCTGCAATCGTTGAGGACGTCCGCCACAAAACGCCAAGATTTACAGTCACTGTCCAAATGACCAGCACAAAACCAAGCAAAAATAATTTGTGACATCATACCTACCCCGTTGCGTAGCAGCCAGACTACAGTGGCAGCTAACAATGAAGCAGATTCATTTCCAACGCCGACAGCTTTGAAAACCGCATGCAAAGCAAATGCACTTGTAACACTGCTGCAAAAGGCTTGCAAACTGTCCCAGCACTGATAGTCAAAGTAATCTTCAGTAACACTGCAAAACAATACTTTTCACTCAACTATACAGTTATAAACGTTAATAATTTTGTCAATTTTTACGAGTCTGGATAACCCTGAGGTAGGAAAATTTTTCCAACAATACACTTCAATCCAGATTCCGTCTTCCTTGGCGACGCGGAATTCAGTTGTAATGTTTCACCATTAAAAACACTGCAATAATTGCGTAATTCTTTGCCATAATATTCAACAAGCTTTTCCTCCTCTGAACTACATACATCCGGCTTCATATGCTGAAGAATAACAACACAATAGACATAAAATACTTTTAATATCGAACTACAATATTCATTATAACAATATAAATAAAAAAATAATACATTTAATATTTGTGAAAAAGCACCAAAATATTACTGATGAGATTTAACTCAAAAACAGTTTTAAAAAAGAACAGCATTTACTGCTTATGAAATAAACCAAAAATCAAAAAATTAAATTTTCATAATTAAAAATAAAATAATACAATTTATTCTTCTATTTAACACCTATTTATCAGATATAGATTACAGTAGACAAAGTAAATTTCAAACTTTGTGCTAATATGTTATAACAAACGTAGCCGTAAGAAATAAATTAGATGCCTTGATATCAATAAACAAAACTCCAAGGAAACGACCAGTTTACATGCAAGTAGCTAGAGAAAATAACAAAACAAAAGTTGTTTAAATGAAAAATAATAATTGTAATATATTAAATGATCAAAATTTATTAAACACTACATGATAAAATGAACTGATCATAAGAATAAGAGCATGCTCTGTGCAGTACTCTTCAAAGAATTCTATTCATATATAAATGCGAAAAACGAATTTTGCATAAACTTCTAATAAAAATGCGCATAACCTTCTATAAATCGTCTATAAACTAATCAGAACAATAGAATTAACTTAATATATAATTACAACAAAAATCATGTTGTGAAAGATGCTTGACAAGTGAAAGTCAGTGCAATCTGAGCGGGTGATTAATGCAAAAAAAAATTAAAATTTATTAATATAATTACCAATCTAGTTATGCTAATTCACACTGTAAACTAAATTTTTAAAGAAATAACTTACTTTAATCATTATATTTTGCTATAAATCATATAATATGGAATAAAACTGTAAATAATAACATTACAGATATACTTGTAACTTAATAATCACAAAAAATGCTGTAAATGAGTTATATTTTGTAACAGTTTTAAAGTATTAATGAAATTTATTTTTCATAATACAGTGTATAATTTGTGTTTGTTGCTTTTATTTTATATAAAAATGAGCTATTAATTTCTTGAAATTTCTTTCCTGTTAACACGTGTTCAACAAAACGCGGTTATTGCTTTATTTTGCGAATGCGTTTGTGATTTATGTAAAATTTTCATATAAAATTAGGTCGTTTTATTTTTGCATCAAAAATTATCAATAAACAGAACAAATTATAAAATAATTCTATTCTGCGTAGCTTATCTTAAAATTTAAAGCAGTTTCATATTGAAATATTCTACGGTTGTGGTAATTGCTGTTGAATAACTTGAATGTTTTTAATTTTCCAACTACGATATCGAATTTTTCAAAAGTTTGCTTGCTTCGTTTATATTCACCACGATCAGTTCAAATTGTGTAAATTCTGTGAGATTACTGTTGTTTAAATGTTTTTTATTATTAGTTTTCATGATTTACTTTTAATTTAGTCTACACATGTCTGAACGTGGAAGTTCGTATATTGAAGTATATACTCCAAATGAAGCATGGAGAGCTAATGTTCCTTTCTTGTATGATTTGGTAAACCGTTTGAAGTTATTTTGAGTTTCATTTTTTTAACGTTTTCAGATTTAAATTGATAATTTTTAGTTAATAGTTCGTCAGCTTTCTCATCCGTGTATGACAGCGCAGTGGACGCCAGCTACCACGCCAGTGTAAGTGATGTTTGAGGAGAACAGTTGTGAATTATTGTTTAAAATGTAATCTGATTTTAGAGAAGATTCCAGAGTTTTTATGAATCACAAACTGTTACTTGGAACGAATAATGAAACGGACAATTTTTTGATGCTAGCCAATGTGCAAATACCAAGCGCTACTGCTCTAAGATCGCTTCCTTCAGATAATGATGAATTAGTAGGAAGCTTGTTTGATAACGATCCTACTAGATTTAAAATACAAAAGCGTATCCCTCACCCTGGTGAAGTGAACTGTATTAAGCACATGCCTCATTTTCCTCAGTATGTTGCCACAAAGTCGATGAATGGAGATATTTATCTTTTTGATTGCAATAAATATCCAGATAATTCAGGTAAAAAGAAATCGTTTATTTATATTTCAATAAAATATCATTATCATATGTAGAATTTGTTTTTTTTGTAATGAATTTTTTACACTGCTGTGCTTGTAACAGTGGTAGAAGTAAGAAGCAAATTTGAAACTGAGATCTCATATTTTGATTTATCCTAGAAACTAGCAGTGAAGTTCCACCTGAGGCACGACTGTGTGGTCATCCTGGTGAGGGTTACGGTCTATCATGGAATCCAGGAAATGCTGGCTATTTGCTTTCTTGTGCAGAAGATAAGATGATATTTCTTTGGGATGTGAAATCAGTGGTAAGTCCTAACAGCGTATTGCAACCCATAGAAACGTTCACTGGCCACGAAAAAGGAGTCCAAGATGTCCAATGGCATTTTTTTAACGAATCAGTGTTTGGTTCTGTCGGCGACGATGAAAAGCTTATGTTGTATGAAGTATTTTTTGTTTAATGAATTATCATGTTCTGTGCAATGAATCGCTTTTTTAATGTGATTTTAATAGGTGGGATACGCGTTTGGGCAACACAGTTTCAGCAATGCAAACAATACATGCGCATGAAGCTGAAATCAATTGTCTGGCTTTTAGTCCGTTGCGTGAACACATGTTGGCTACTGGATCGGCTGACAAAGTTGTTTTACATTTTTCTTACACTGAATTATTATTTATTATGCAATTTTTTAAGACCATTGCATTATGGGATTTGAGAAACATGACCGGGAAGTTTCATGTGCTTACGTCACACACTGACGAAGTTCTTAAGGTTTTTTTTTTATTTTTATTGAAAATGTTCATGTTTTTTGTATTAATATTTGTTTAGGTACAATGGGCACCTTTCAATGAGACAATCCTTGCTACATCCGCTTCAGACAGTCGAATCAATATTTGGAATTTAGCGTAATTTAACTAACAATAGCGTTCTGAAAACAATAACTAACAACAAAATTGTTCTTTTTCATAGTGATCTGGGTGTTGAGCAGTCCGCAGATGATCATCTCTTTGGACCATCTGAATTATTTGTAAAAATATTTTTTTACTACTGCACTGACAGGTTTTTATTACTTTTTAAATTATTTTAAGTTTGTGCATGGTGGTCATCCAGGAGAGATTGGTGATATTAGTTGGAACCCAGTCGAACCTTGGACAATTTGTTCCGTTGATACTGACAACATGGTGCAATGTTGGCAAATTGTTCGTCATATTTCAATTCAAAGATGCTGATTGCTTTAAGAATATTTTTTAAATTATTTTAGGCTGATAGCATACGCGTTGGCTAATGGAAAACCTCAATGCACATTTAGAAGAATTTTACAAATATACATCCAGAACTATATTTGCATATTACCATTTTTATGAATATGTTTATTCTTAGTATTTAGTTTTAGACTGTACAGATTATGTTTTTCTGAATTTCTGCTGGTATAGATGTTAGATTTCATATCAACCAGTATGAAATGTTTGTATGAGCTGTTGACTTTCCAGACAGTATTCAATACTTGTTTTAAATGAAAATTTATTTCATACTATGTAATGTACTGAATTACAGTATGTTGCTATTTTATTGCGAAGTATGTACGGAAATTTTGTAAATCACTTAAAGTTTTAATTGAAAGAAATTGATTTGAAAGATATATACATATATAAAGGTTGTGGGATTATTTACTTAACGAGTGAATTAAAAACATAGTTTAATTCATACTTTTAAGTGTTTATTAAACATAAAATAGTACAGTGCATTGGTAATTTAATTTTTGTAATATTAATTTTGGTATCCTTTAATAATATAAACTTGATTTTAAAATAAGATTTATTTGCATTGCATTAATTAAAGTAAAATGCTGTTGAACTTGAGTTGATGCTGCTGTTAAATACCGTATATGTCAATATAAAAAATAATATGAATCGCTTTAAATACTTATTAAATTTACTGTAATTATTAAATTATCGCCTTTTAATTGCTGTTTCGATGTAATTAAATCCAGAAAATAGTATTAAAACTTGCAAAGCATTTATCGTACTGTATTTTGCAGCAGTTTTACTGTGCTACTAATAAAAACATTCATCACAGTTTGATATCTTCCAATTAATTTATCACAAGTTTTAATATGGAAGACGCTATCATATCATCTGCAAAAATACGCATCCCGTTTGTGTTTGACAACGGCTTTCGGTCTGTACTTTAGAACGTCAACGTTGAAGCATTTCATTACAATTGATCATGTTATTATAATTTTAGTAATGATGCGTTGCTGAAAATGGGATTCAAGCCACCAGAATGTCGTAGCACTGGTACAACAATTGCTGGCCTCATCTATGATGTATGCTCGTTTTTAATGCTCAGTATTGTGTTCATTATTTGTTGTAAACTTTTAAAGGATGGCATAGTTATTGGAGCCGATTCTCGAGCTACCAGTGGAAACATCATTGGTGACAAATACTGCATGAAGTTGCATGAACTTGCTAAAAACATCTAGTATGAGCAATCTTTGATATGATTCGCATTGATAATGTGTATATGTGACCGCATCAGTGTTTAAGTTTTATTCTGTTT
Source organism: Trichinella papuae (assembly GCA_001447755.1). NCBI lineage: Eukaryota > Metazoa > Nematoda > Enoplea > Trichinellida > Trichinellidae > Trichinella > Trichinella papuae. The sequence goes on along the minus strand of JYDO01000120.1, from coordinate 46,432 downwards.
GTTTTTTGTAGCATGTGCGGCTCCGGTACGGCGGCGGATCTTGACCAACTAGCTCATTTGTTGTCCGCCAATATGGAACTGCTTAAGTTAACAACTGAACGTAAGCCTCGGGGCGTCGCTGCGGTGCGAATAGCAAGGCAACATCTATTTAAGTAAAACAATTAATAATTCATATGTTTTTGATATTGTTTATCAGTTTATTATTAATATGTTACTATTTTAAGGCACATGGGATATATTGGCGCATATGTTATAATTGCGGGAATTGACTTCACCGGTCCATTTTTGTATTCCGTTCATGCACATGGCAGTTCCATCAAAGACAACTATCTAGCTGATGGTTTATTTGAACAAAGGTTTTTTTCATTAGATTTTATTTAAGTTATTTTTTTAAGGATCTGGAAGCCTGGCTGCTTATGGTGTTCTGGAAACAAATTTTAGATTGAACATGACAGTATGTTTTCTTTCTATTTTTCAATGTTTAGTTCGTTTATGAAAATTTATAATCATTTCTTTATTTAGCTTGATGAAGCTTTGGATTTGTTGAAGCGTGCTTTGATTGCTGGAATGGCAGCGGATGTGAATTCTGGAAATACGTATACTTTCGCAATATTGAAGAAGACCTCTGTTGAAATTTACACTCGCAACGTGCCAGATTTTTGCGAACCAATACCAAAGTATGCTCTTTGGAAGAATTATTTATTTATTATTTAGTTTGTCTTTTATATATTATTAATAATTCGTTTTTTTTTTCTTCTTTGAGAATGCTCGCTTACCGCTATCCACCGAAAACAACGAAAGTTTTAAAGCAGATCAAATATGACATTATTTCAAGCACTAAAATGATGGAATGATTAACTTTTGTGCTGTTTAGAATTTGGATAAAAAATGAATGAATAAATGGTGTACAAAATTATTTTGCATTTCTTTAATAACAGTTGCAATAATATATGAAAGGTGGTGCATGGATGTTAAAATATTTCATTACTATATATTAATTAGGAAATAAAACATTTTCTAAAATATGATCATGACTTTCCACGGGAAGATCTGAAACAATTTGCTCAGCAAAAGCTATACCAATGGTGTGTGGCCTGTGCAGAAATTTTGTAAAGTAACGTGCTAAATAGTTGTCATAGTAACCTTTTCCATGACCGAGTCTTTTGCCGTCCACCGTAAACGCCACTCCAGGAACAATTATTAAATCCAAACCATCTGCAATTATTAATAGTAAATAGTATATTTTATTAAAAGATGATATACAATTGAATTTTATTTCAAGTGAAAAGAATACAACTTACTAGAATTGAAACAATTTTCTCGACGGTCAGGATCACAGGGTTGTTTAATTCCCCAGCATGTTTCCTTCATGTTGAAGAAGTCCTCCATATCATGCAGTCGAAGCATTTCCATTCGATTACTTCCACTATCAAAAAATGGAACGAAACATTCTTTACCACATGTGAAAATATGTTCAATTATTGGTTTAGTGTCAATCTCGTTGCGTGTGCTGACAAAAGTAGAAATCCTTTTGCTCATACTGTACACTGGAAAATTTAACAACTAAACAGAATAAACAATTATCTGCATATTAAAATTAATGTATTTTTTAAAACTTTTCTGAAAACTGCTCGACTTTGTCGCGCCTTCTCTTCTTCACCGAGACCTTGCAGAATCTGTTTGAGCTTCTTTCGCAAACTGTGCTTGAGCAATTTAGCTGAATGCAAATTTGATCCCTTCATTGTTCAACTATTTTCTAAAATAACATTTCATTTCTATTCAATTTCTGGTTTGTACAAAAAAACCACACCAAGCTTTTCTAAATTTAAACCTGAAAATTACAGTAATGCAATATGTGAAAAAAATATTTTACTTTTTGTTTGAAAATAATTATTCAATTAGAGAAATTTTCACGAATTGGTGTTCCGAATTTAAAAAGCTTAACTGGACAATTTTGCATACAGTTCATAAAAATTAAATTGAAAACTGCCTAAAGAAACATGATAATTTGGTGAAAAAAATTACATATTTTTTCTTTTTCAGTTGTTTATTTGATAATATTAATTTGTATTCTGTGTTTATAACTTTTGGTTGATACTCAGTACTGTAGTACAGTAAAAAGAAAACATGTATGCATATATGTTCGTAAATGGAAAATTTTATTTTTACCTTGAAAATATTTTTAATTCAACGTTAAAAAATTTACCATATGCACTGCAAAATATTTATTTTTTATTTCGGTTTCTACGTGACTGTAGACGACACAGTGTACATTTCACGATGCATCTTGCATTACAAAAATGATATTACGCATAATCTGACAACTAACATATTTAAAATTAGTAAAAATCATTGATCAAGCACATATTAGAAGATAATCATAAATTGATGTATTTTTCAATTTTGTAACTAAATTGAAAATATTACTCAAGTGAAAAAATTATTTTATTTGATTGATCTGATGAAATGAACAAATTACAATAAATTCATTCGCATAAGTTTACTACTGTTTCACACACATATATATATATGCCGCAACATCTTAATGCAATTTCCAAGGCCGCATAAATCACTTTTTCAACGTTTACGATAAACGCCCTCTTGTTCTTTCTCATGAGTCACTTCTTTTATAATTGAATGCAATTCAGGCCATTCAATAATACGAAATCTTGCTTTCTACAATAAGAAAAGATTAATCATAGCAAACAAAGGAAAACAGCAGCTTCTTTTCTCTGTTGTCAATTCAACACTTACTGGTTCTGGTTGTTCCTTTTCAAATGTCATAACGCCAACCTCGATATTCTGCACACCGGCTTGAACAACTTCATAAAGTGATCTCAACGCAAGCTTGATGCAAGATTTCACGTCTACAACTGCCTCCGGACAATAGCGCTTTTCCAAAAATGAACGAACAGTATGACTATTACGACCAGTGCAATTTGCCTATTCAACGCATATACCGATTTATATATATATATAGTGTTGTATTTAATAAAAATATTTTTAAAATTTTCATTACATTCCATTCATAATATGTACCAGATGGTTCAGTTTGGTACAAATGAGCAGTGCCATCGGAATCAAAACCACCAATAATAGCAGAAACACCGAATGGTCGTCGACCGTTACTTTGTGTATATTTCTAAAAGCAGAAAAATGCATTAAATTATGCTCAACTCATTCCAAAGTGAACACATTCAATGGAACTTATTTCTAAACAAATCTGCAAAACAATGGAAAATTACCTGAAAACAAAAATAAAGACAAAGTAATATAATCATTTTTCAGTTTATATATTTTAAATTGACCTCACGTGAAAATCATTATTTTCCATATTGACGTCATCATTATTTAAATATAGTAAAAAATCTACAAGATATCATACCTGTTTCACATTAGCTATGTAGCGTGCTAGGTATTCTACAGTAACGGGCACCGACATGGACAAATTCCAAGACTGACATTCCAGTCGAGCCATATTGACCAAAATTCTTGCGTCCGCGTTGAGACCTGAAAAAATCTTTTTGGATGTAATAAACAGAAAACCCTGTTTCAATAGTCTACCTTAACATAAAAATAAGAAAAAAATAAACAAATAAATTATAAAAGCAACTTAAAAGTGTTTGATAACTAAGTTACCAGCAAAAGTCATAGCAATGTGATGGTCGACTTTATTAATTTTCCTAATAGTGCGATCATCCTGCAATTTTGCGACCAATTTCTTTTCTGCCGCAATTACCACGCAGTCTTTTCCTTTGATTCCAACCTGAAATTTCAAATAAAAATTAGAAAAAAAAAGAAATGGCATATATGCGACGTAAAACCAACCGCCACTGATCCCTTCTTCACAGCTTCTTGCGCATATTCAACTTGAAAAAGATGCCCATCCGGCGAGAAGATGGTAATTGCACGATCATAGCGTTCCATTTTGTTAAGTAACTTTATTAATCTAAAAATGTGTCGTTAAAACAAGAACTGCTGCATCGATTTAAACATTCGACTATTTCAATTTTAAAATAGAGTATCATTTTATATACATAAAACAACCTCTTCACAGTGCTTGAAAATAACCGCAAAGTATTAATAGCAGTTAAATATCAATCAGTGATTAGACTTCTCATAAATTTTTATAAATAGATAAGCCCCAAACAAATAAACAACCCTACAGATGAACACTAAACATCAACTCGCTAAAATTACATCGAAAATAGGAAGAATCTACAGTAATAATGAATGCAAGAGTCATTTTTTAAAAATCTATTAATACACTGTCTATGTGAAATAAAAGAATATTTGAAAATTTAAATTATTTAATTAAAATTCAATAATAATAACAGAATGCTTATGAGATGCTTGTGTGGTTGATCAACAATTAGGTGAGTCATCGGGTAAAAGTGGTAAAAAGATTTATTTTTTGCGTATTTCAGTTTTTTCTTGCTGAAAAACACGGATTCAAATTTATTTATGACCAATATTAATTAAAAATTATTTACGTGCATACACAAAAATTTTTTTTGTTAAATTCTCACAAGAAATGTTCTAATTTATCATTTTCAATAAATTAAAAGTGAAATCATAAAATGATTGAAAACAAATTAAAAAAAATTCTAAATAAAATTATGACCGATTATTACAAGCAGTATAATGACAAAAAGGTACAAATAGAATGAGTATTTGAATTTTTAAGTAAAATTACTTTACTACGATTAACTTCATTTAAAATTTAGCATTTTTTGAAACGCTGATTTATTATTTTAAGTTCATTGTGAAAAATAGTGAATATTTTAAAACTTATTTTTTGGTACATTTTGATAGTATCCGTTTAATTAGTTTAATTTCTGTGCAAAGTTTATCAGATCATTGGTTTCTTTCAAGTAATAAAAATTATTATTACAAGTTTATTTATTAATAAACATGATAAATAGGGAAGAAATATTTTTTTCAAATTACACGTTTGAAGCTGAAATTCGAGTAAATTTTCATTCGAATGGTTATTATTGAATTTGAAAAATTAAACTGCTAAAGTATTAAAATGAAAATTACACACACGCACACACACTTACATTTGTGTTGTGAAAACAAAGTTGATTGCCAACAAACATTGCATACTTTGCTTAAAGAATGTTTACATGAAGAAAACAAGCTGAACAAACTTTCAGTTTGTGGAAATTAAACAACGAACAGTGCTGTTAATTACAAGAAAGAGACGATTGATTTTGTTAATGATCATTTTGTTAAATTTAAATTACAGACTATTAAACAGTGTTTTATTTGTCATTAATTAAGCAGTTTTGCGATGTTGTGTAAATTTCTGTAAAATATTACTGAATTTAAAACCTTCGCCGGTCGGTTTGTACGCTTACTAAGAGTGGCGATCCTGATGTTACTGAAAAGTGCATTCTGCTTCTTTTTGTTCATTGAAGCCATCAAATCTGCCAAAAGAGCCACCACAAACGTCGTTATCGTAAGAATTTTATTAATGCAAATGGAAATTTTGCCCGCCATTTTCTTTTTCTTTGCTTGGCATATTTGATGAAAAAGTATTCATTCATTCATTCATTCATTCATTGATTAGAACGGAGGGATTGGAAAAAGCAAAGTGCAGTGTGGAACGTTGAATCAATGGGCTGCAGTTGAAAAAACCAAACCAGGAGCAAAGCACAGAAATCCATTTCCATGGGCAGTGTCCATTTTGTACTTGGATGGCAATTATTTGAGAGATCTCTGCGTGGGCAGTGTTATCGAGTCGAACAATCCAAACAGCAGTGATTTAATACTTACAGGATCGGCTTGCTTTGAACAAATGTAAGAAAGTGATGAATTATCAATTGATCAATGTCAAATTTGGATATTTTACAGTAATTTGGAAAGAATTTACATATTTGGCGGTGCAAAGGATTTGACGGACAGTTATCAAGCAGAACGACAAGTTGGCTTTGTCAAGTCGGTTTTCAAATTGCCCATCAAGAAGAATCTCGACTTGTATCAATCCAATTTGGCAGTTGTTAAGCTTTTGAAACCATTTCTTTACAATGCAAAGTTGACACCAGTGTGCTTGCCGGCTGCTAATGAGCCGCCACTTCCGGCCGGAACGCTTTGCTACTTGTCAGGCAGCACACCGCCCAAAGGTGCAATTGATCAGACAATGTTGCGCATTTTGTCAGCGGAATTTTGTCGAAAAAATGTATCCTTTCCGTTCAATCCGGATGTGCAAATGTGCGGTGAAAAATTGGATCCAGTTTACATGTTGGTTAGCTGTGATAAATTTTTAATTAAAATTAACAATTATTTATGCTTGTTTCTTTTTTTTTATTTCTTCTTATTTTCACTTTCACCGGCCATGTTTCAGCCCATCGGGGGACCTGTGGTTTGCAGAAAGTACAATCGCTACGTACAGTATGCGGTATTCAGTTTTCCGGCACCGTTGAAAAGTTGGAAAAAGGATACGCCCATTAAAATGAAAGATTTCGTTGGCATCATGTGTACCGTATCCAATCAACTGCAGTTCATCAAAAATTCCATCCGAGCAGCTTAACTTTATTTTCTACAGTAATAAAATAATAGACTTATTTCTTTAAAACAAATATATATTTATATATATATACGTATTATTATATTTGAAAATAAAAAAAGAAACATAAATCTGAAATTCACTACGCTAGATGTGAAGACAGACATCTATCATTCGTTGACACTTTGAATGAATGGGAAAATGTTTAATTTGCAACTTTAAACGTTGAAAAAAAGAATAGATAACTTTATATTTTGCTTAATGCATATTTCAAAAGTTGATCAACATAATAATGTCACAAGGAAATAAATTCCATTTATCAATTATTGTTGTTTTATGTAAAAGAATAATTTTTTTTAAACTGCACCACTTTTGCAGTGTTAATGTCCGTCTGTATGATTGTTTTTTTTTACCATTATTAAAGTCTGCACTAGTTTGGTTGATATGCACAATTTTGGTTTCTGTGCCACGCCGAGGCCACAGTAAACATGTCTGTCTGCTTGATTGATGCTTCTTTATAATTATATAATTCAAAATTCAATGCTTTCTAATGATGAATTTCCAATAATTTTGTTCATGAACAAAAACATATCTCGGGCCAACATTTTAATCTGACAACGTGAAAATTAATATTTTATAACTTTTAATAACAATTCTATAGTAGTGTATGCATATTTTTCTTCCTGCCACGCGTCTGGTTGTGTCGCGCCGTATGTCTAGACTATTTTTTTTTTTGTCTTTGCTACTTGTTGTGCCAGTTGCAACGTTGCATCAAACTGTCATGACCAACCTTATTTATTACATACAACTTTATCGCGACTATATATTTTTTTTTTCAATGAAACAAATCATTATGCACACTGTTGCTATTCTAATTTTCACAAAGAATTGTTTGTTCAATGTTTTTTCTGTCGGTGGTAATTTATTTGTTCATACATTATACAGTATAACATGAATTGTATATTTAAGAAAAAGATGAACATTTTGAAAATGTATCAGTTAAACTTTATTATTTAAAAAAAATTTACAATACAAGCTGAATGAATAATCGACATTAAACTGAAAAAATAAATGAAAAAAAAGTGACAAACTTTATTTCAAAATTACAGTATATAAACAAAAAAGAACATGACATAAATGCATGTACAATTTAAAAAATTTTTATTGGAAGTACGTTTTTTATTAAAAAAATTACTTTAAAAAATTATTTTTTTTTAATTTTATTAAATTATACGAATTATTTTTAAAGTACAAAACTGATTGCCATAGTAATATTGAGTTAATTTCAATTTATCAAAAAATTTTCAAAAATAATTAATTATTAAAACAAGTTTGACAAAATTATTTTTTTCTTTGCATATTCAACAGTTGAATTTCGATTCTGTGCATAAGTTGAAAACAAACAAACAAACCAAAAAAAAAATAGGAAATAAAAAAGGAAAACTTGTGTTGCTTATTATAAAGTTTCATTAAAATCAAAGTGAACGCAAATTTATGATTAATAACAATCAAATGTCGGCTATATAGTTTGTGAAGCGAAAATCAATTTTGACCAACGTGCCGCGCTCGTCTTATCAGCAGAAACAATTAGTCGACTGAACGCGAAGCTTGTGTGTTTTGTCAAAATTAGACGTATTTGATAATTGTGAATAGCATTAATTTTTCATTTTCACTAACTTATGGCAAAATTACTACTTTTGAAAAGTGAAATTGAAAGTTTCCACATCAAGGGAAAATACGATGTCATTTTCTTTATCTTACCTCATTGCAATTTAAAATTTCTTTACAACAGCCAAAAGTTTCTTCTTTCACAAAATATAAAAAGCATCTTTGTGATAATAATTTATTGTCAACCAGCAAAACAACCGTAATATATATATATATATATATATATTGATGCATGTATGTTTCAAATCACCGGAGAGTACAATAAGATGTGCTCGATGAAACAACCGGTATGAACAGGAGGAATAGGAACGACATATACACACACACACACACACATCAAAGCTGGACAACTAATAGCAAAATAATATTTAAAAAAAAGCAAGTGAACAACAAACAGTGTTTCAAATTAACAAGCCCAATTTGTGAAAGTCAGTACTACGGTTGCAAAATTGAAACAAAACTGAAGAAGTGATGATGATGAAGCAAGCAAATAATTGACCATCACACACAACATCCAATGCCAAATGACAGAAAATAAACTGCATAGGCATGCAAAATTATTATTATTAAAAAAAAAGCAAATATTGTTGAATTAATCACCTGACGATTATAGGATTGAAAAGCAAATGGAAAAATAAAACAACATACGCGTTTCTTCCAACTTCACACATCAATGTTCAAATTTTTGCCCACACCGGTCTCGCTGCATCAAAAAAATATAGCAGTCACCGAATGAACAAATCGTCTATAGAGATAATGGTAAAAAAAGGAAAGAACAATGCTCAATTGATGATGAGCAACAAGAAACAACAAAGCAAAACACCAAAAAAATATTAAGGGCAATGGAAATATACAAAAAATAAATGAATAAATATATAAATTTAAATATAGTAAAACGGCACACCGGTTCTCAGAAAAAACAGACAAGAAGAAGAAGACAAGAAGCACCAAATCATCTTTCTCTTCTCGTATGAATTCTCCAACCCCCTACACGCAACGTACGTAAATGGCGTGTATGACAATAAATGACACCCGACATATATATATCTGTATATATATGTATGGGAACGCTGAATCAAAATTAAAAACAAAGCAAATTATTTACAATAAAAACATAACCATCGCCAATCAATTGACCAATGGAATATATTTTCAATATTTTGAAATCATCCCTTTTGTAAAAAAGCGATACCAACAGAAAGCTGACGTCAACAAAATGCAAACATGCATCCCAGCAAAGCTGTTGTTGGTATATGGAATCAATTTTTTTTTCAACAATAAACAACGTTCACTGAGAGAGGAAGAGAGTAGAAAACAAAAAAAAAAATTGCACTGCCAAAATTGATTCTGATCATCACACTCACTCTCCGATAAATACTGACAAATCAAAGCCCGAACAATTGAAATGCAAATATGTGGTGATAATTTTGTGTTTTTCGCATAGCACAAACACCGCTTTAAGTAAAGACATGTGTATTTAAATATAGAGGCTGTGATTGGTGTGCAAGTGATATATATATATATAATGTATATATATATATATATATACGTGCACAGTGTGCATTTGTTGCATGCTTTAACAACATTCAGACACGCTGGTAATAATATTGCAATGTAGTCGTTATCATGGCATGCGTGCACAAAAATTGCGCCTGTGTGTTCGTGTGTATGCAATTTTAGTAAAAAAATAAAAATAAAAATAAACATAAATTTTGTGCGTCAAAAGTGACGGATGAAGAAGAAGCAGAAGAATTTTTTTTAAAAAAAAAGAAGTATATCCACAGATGGAGAAAAGTTGGCATTCGGTGGATAATTCAGAAGAAGGATTTGGTCAACAAAGTGGAAATTGGTAACAAATTTTGCGCCACCAATTGGCGACGGTTTTCCGCTTGCAACAACTCTTGCAACAAGACACGATTCTGCAAACTCAACGAACACATCTTCATCTCTGCATCTTTGAAACACTCGAACAGCTTGGACTGAATTTCTTGCAATCCAACTGGATCGCTGATATATTTCTTGAGCAAAGCATCAATACTTTCATTTCCTGAAAAATACAAAAATTCAAAAAAAAACAAACAAACAAACAATCTATCTTTACATTTGCATAATAATTGCATTGAAAAAAAAAATAATACAAACCTGTAGATTGAAGCCCTTTGTTTAACAACGGATGCTTAGCTTGCATTTGTCCTGTTGCTCCTGGCATGCACTTGTCCATAGTTAGCAACTGTTCAACACCAGTGACGCCAGCGCAGTCGGATGTTTCGGGTCGATGATTCATTCTCAAACTTTTCAACATACGTTCGTCATTTTCCATTTGAAAATTTTTCCCCAAACTTGTCGACTGCACATCACAATCTCTGCAAAGTAAAATTATACCAGAATGTCAACAACAACAAGTAATAATAAAATCTTGTACACACATATACCTGACAATTGGCAGAGGACAATTATTCGCAAAACGAATTGACAAATCCAGCGGTGCAGCGGGAATTTGTGGAAATATTGATGCTGAGCTCAGATCAAGAGCAGCATATTCCGGCTTTGCCAAGCCTGCTGTGGCCAGAGGTCCACCAACTGCCTGAGCTCTCAACAAATTCCTCTCCGCATACAGCATTGATGCATAAGCGTGACAAAGTGCAGGATCAATAATTGGTAACTGTTGTTGTTGTTGTTGTTGTTGTTGCTGCTGCTGCTGCTGCTGTTGTTGGTGTTGGTGTTGGTGTTGGTGCTGCTGCTGCTGCTGTTGATGTTGGTGATGAAGATGTTGTTGATGTTGGTGTATCAAGTTTGAGCATTTGTCGAAAGTGGCCATCTTTTCCGGTGCGTCGCAACGTCGTCGTTTAGCTCGTTCCTCGGACGATGTTCCGTCCTGAAGAAAGCAAAAGAAAAAAAAAGTTAATATAATAATAATAATAAGCAATGCCTGTCAGAAACTTTCAGTACGCCAGAAAACCAGAAAATCAACAACTGACATCACATCTGATCCTCATCATCTTTCTTTCGACCAATTTACTCGTCCTTGCACTACTATTATTATTATCAATAACTACAACGACGTGTGACATCAAAGGAAAAAATAATTACCAGTCCACTTTATTTCGACGTGAAATTATTAAAATAGACAAACGATAATCAACCATCAAAACTTGTATTCTCTTTTATTCCATAACCCCCCCCCCCGCCTTACCAACCAAACCCCTCCACTATACGGCTCATGTATCTCAAAAGTAAAATAAGTAGGTTTGCAGATTTTTCACTTGTCCAAAATGAAACTTTATCAAATAAACAACGCTCTATTTCACTTTCCAGAAATGATTTTACGCGTCAACAGAGTTATTATTATTTTTATCATATTCAATCAGTCACATGTCTTTGAAAACAACAAAATTTGCCCAATTTTTCATCCCACTCCAAGAGTAAATGGAAAATGTCGAAATTGTTCATGCTTGTCATTAAGTTATAAAAGTTGTACTGTTTGTTGTTTGGTTTTATGAATTTGGTTAAAGAGAGAAGAGAGAAAAATGATTATATTGTTGGAAAGTGAGAGAGAGAGAAGTGGAAATAGTTGAATAGTGTTTTAGTTTAGTTAATAGTTAGCATGGTATATACCGTCATTGGACGCTTGAGTGTTGTGGAGTCGTGGTGACGTGAACGAGCTTCGAATCGACCTTTGAATTGTTCCAAAAGGTGCATGTAGAAGGTGTCGTCTTGGTCGAATGGCAGATGGATATAGACCCGCCAGTTGGCGCTGTCGAAGCCCCAATGGCAGACGCATCGTTCATAGTTGCGATGCGAGTGCGAGACGAACGTCTCCGGACTGAGCAAGTCGCCACAGTCGCAGCATTCGATGCACTCGGCTGCCGGGGTACTGTACAAGTGGACGTAGTAGCGGCCGCGGCAGCCGCCGAAGCACTCGTGCTCGACCACCAGCCAGGCGGGCTTGGCGCCATTTTTCAAATTTTCCACATGCACCAACTGCTGCTCTTGTTGTTGGTACATGCCGTCGATGCCACCGCGTTCAGCTTCCCTGCGCTGTTTGGCCAACACCGACGCCCGACTCTGTATGCGCAGAAAGCTGTGCAAACGTGTCGCATCGGATTTTGTCACCAAGCCACAACTAGTCGACGATACAGGCAATATTCCCAACAACTGAAACACAAAACAACAATACATGATGATAACAAGATTGCACAGAATACTATTTATTGCATTTTTAAATTGAATTCATTATTCATTTTTGAACAATTAAACATCAATAAAACATTCCCTCCCTCCTGCATTCTGCATTGACAAACCTTCTCATTCTTTTCATTTCCTACGGTATTGTTGTTGTAATGTTGTCCTCCTCTAGCAGTACTGGTCAACTGTGAAGAGAGTGAATTAAAGTAGGAAAAGGAGGAGGAGGAGGAGGAGGAAGAAGAAGAATAATAATAAACTGCATCTCGGTAAAACATTTTCACTTTTCAAGAGATGTAAGCAGTGAGCGGAATGTCCAATTTATTAAAATCAACAATACTGTAAACATCCAAATGGAAAAATGTTTATCCAAATTGGACAAAGTGATAGATAGAGAGAAAGAGAAAGATGGAAAAACTTGTTTTTCAAAATATTACTATTTTTAATATTCTATGAATTTGTCAATTTTGACAACAACAATAACAACAACAACAATGCTGCTAATATATAAAGAAACCGGTTTGACAAAGCGGCGGCGGTGACCACACCGACCAACCAACCAACCAACCAAGCATGCAAGCAAGCTTTTGCGTGTATACATAAATAATAATATGCAAAAGTTGGACAACAAACAACTGCATTTGAAAAATAGCCACCGCACCACATACACCAACCCACACACACAGAGCATATTCGACATTGATGGATCGGCTTTTATACATGCATTTTACACCATTGCCCCGCAGACCGACCGGTCTGGTAAATTTATATTTAGCCAATCATTTCAGAAAATGGGTTTATAACGAGATTTTTAACTTTTTCAATTAATAATAAATAATAAGGGGAAAATTAATTAAAGAAGAAAATAAATTCTCACTGGCAAAATTATTTGTCAAATCGAATCAAATCAATACAAATCACAACAAGTCGGTCCGGATCTGTGAATAATAATACCGACAACGTTTCGCATGAAGACACCGCTCATAATTATATTAAAAAAGGAAATATGAAAGTGAAAGGTGAACTTTTTCCAAAGCAGGATTCAAAAAGACCTTGGAATTGAAAAATGAAACGCCCCCGAGATCAATTGACAGTTCCGCTCGTCAACGGAAACTGAAGATGTAGAAGAGAACGACAAATAGAAACGGGACGTGATCTCGGAGTCTAGCCTGAAGCGCTGTCAAGCATTGTCGATTGAAATTAAACCAAGCCGAGGTGAGCCGGTCGATTTGGCTGCACCAGAGGCAAAAGGAGCAACTCCACTATCACCACCGACAAAATTCCCCCCCCCCCTCCATATTATATATTTATATCATCGATCATCCTTTCCCACGGCACTGTTTTTGTCCTTCTTTTCTTATTTATCCACTTTTCAAATTTAACTATTATCATCAATAAATAAATAAATATATATATATATATAAATTTCTTGTTTTCGTTCATAATAAAAATGTCCACATGAAAATATAAAATCCAAAACTGAGAATAACAACATCATCAATAATGAACATCCACAATTGTAAATTGTACAAGAATAAATTTTGTTTAATTATTCAATTTATTATTTTTTTTATTTATCACAAATTTGATCAGACTCATTCTCTCTCTCTCCCTCATTTGATCATGATGCAATAAAAATGAGTCACCACTGCACACACACATTCAGTGACAAGGATCGCTTGCTGCTTCTGAAGCAATTTTAAATTTTCTCTATCGAAACGGCAAAAAAAATTTTCAATTTATTATTTATTAAATGGTTGTTATGAAGAATAATAATAATAATAAAATCACTTATTCTCTTGCCAATTATTAACTTGATTAATTCTACTCACTACAAAGCAGAAGGTATTGTTCACCAAAAAAAAAACAAACAAAAAAATTATATTTTCCTTAATAAAAAATAAAAATCCTCCCACAAACTAGGGCGTGTCAAATAATGGACATTGCTCATAACAGAACAATTGGAAAATAAATAACAAGAAGAGGAAACGACGACGACACTGTTGATCGGATTGTTCATAATTTCAGCATTTAATGTGTGTAATGTGAAAGATGACATTTCGTAATTTATCAAAAAGCAAAAAAAAAAAATAATAAATAAAGAGTAATGTGATGATCTACGTCTGCAGAGAGAGAGGGAAAAGAAAGCAAGGGGAAACATAAAAAAAAACAATAATTTCTAATTGCGTAGCTTCTCACATGACTCGTGCGTGAATGAGGTAAAAGAAAAAAAATGATGAAAAATTAATTATACCCCGATGAAGGTTCATTTTTTTTTCATATAGAAATTTATGTATATTTTCTATTATATGAAAGTTATTGCACACGGATCAAGGGAAGCCGTTTGAATCGATTCTCCTGATTTACATGACGCACGCGACAGGGCGTGGGTGTGGTGGCGGCTACTGCTAACGAAAGCTTTGTCGCGTATTGATTAATTTTCAGAGTTCAATTTTGAAAAATGTGAAAAGGAGAAGCGAAAGTGCAAGACGACAACGACAACGACAATGATGCTGATGATACTAATGATGAAGAATAAAAAGCATGCTACAAGAACAATGTGAAAAAAAAACACATAAGCTACTACTAAACACTAGAATTTCTTGTCTTGCTTGGAGTTGAATTTTTGAAATTATTAAACCAAAAACAAAAAAAAACATATCACGCATACCTTCAACGTGTCGAGCTGTTCACGAGATGTTGGCGGGCATTGGATGTGCAAAAAGGCGCAGGCACGGGATATATCGGCAAAGGAGAATTGTCTGAACGAAGCGCTGTGCAAAAGTTGAGTAAAGCAGAGGCGCCGTTCACCGCCGACCACGAAACAAGCAACCGATTCACCTTCGAACAATGTCTGCTGACAAAGCATCGGTGCACCACTATCCCGAGCTGCCAACACTGGCAAAGCCGGTGGTCTGTCGTTGTTGTCATTGTCATTGATACTGACACCGCCCATCGAATGACGATTGTAAATGCTTTTGCTTTTTCTCTTTCTACTGCTGCTGTTGTTGTCGTTGTTGTTGTCAATATTATGATTATTATTAATATTATTAACTTTATTTTTGTTATTATTTTGTTTATTGTTGTCGTTGTTGTTGTTGGTGGTGGTGGTGTTGTCGTTGCAGGATTCTTGTTGCTGGTAATGAATTGTTCGTTTTCTACGTTGGCGTCGATTGCTTCGTACAAGACCGTCGTCGTCGGGATCGACCGCCGCGGCCGTTGTTTTCCAAAACAACGACGGACAACAACTATTACCACCACTACTACTACTACTGCTACTGCTGCTGCTACTCTTGTTGCTGCCACTGCCGCTGCCACCAGACGACTCCGGTGGCGCTGTTGTCGCCGTTGCAGCCGCCCACGCATCCGTAGCCGCTGACGTTGACGCGAAGAAATTCGAATTTTGCTCACCAGTGGCGTTGCTGTCGGCGACGCCGACGGCCGCCGACGTCTGCACGAGCACACCATTGGCCAGCGGTCCGGCTAAATTCCACAACGCTACAGTTTGGTAGTGTTTCAACAGATTGCCAATCCGACGACCACTTTCCAACAATTCTTCTTCGGTCATATCGCGAATCATGATGCTTTTTTGCTGAAAAATGAGAAGCAATAAATAAATAAATAAATAAACAAACAAACAGTGCAGTATTTTTCACGCAATTGAGTACAGTTGACGTTGAACGGGAAAGTGGAATTTGAAAATGAAAAATGAAAATCGCACGCACGCGCAATCACGACGAATGAAAATATACATACAGGGAGAAGAAAAAAAAATTTTATATATTCAACAAAGCTCAAGTGTTGTATAGTTTAGTCTCTCTCTCTCTCTCGGTGTGTCTGGGTTTTTTTTTCATTGCTGGCGTTTGAAAAGAAAAAACAAAAATTTGATCGATTGATCAAATCCAGATTGAAGAGAAAAAAAAACCAAAACAAAAGAAAAAAAAACAAGGATACTGTAATGGTCGACTGTAGTGAGAGAGTGAATTTGAAAATTTTTTTTTCCCCTGCCAACAGTAAACGGTGACAGAGTTGAGAATGTGTGAAGTGGAACAGATTGTCGACGGATGATTCTGCATCTTTCGCACAGATGGACTTGGATATATCGTCAGAGATAGCGTTGTCGTCCGACTATGTGTCGACTATGTGTGTTCAAAGCGACGATAGCCGACGCCGTTATAGTTCAGCTCGTAGACGCCACTAGCCGGCTTGCTGACATCAGACGGCTGTCAATACGAAACGGCGGCGATTTGTGTATTTGCGTTTCTTTCTTCTATATTATTATTATTATTATTATTATTATTATTAAATGAACTTTGAAAATTTTCCACTTTTACAACAATCATGCTTAGTGTGCAAACTTACCAACGTTGTGAATATGAAATTGAAAATTTGAAAAAAAACAACAACAACAACCAAGACATTTAAATTTAAACTGACTAAACTGTACACAGTGCTGTGTTGTATTATGGTTGATGTTGTTGTTCAACGACCGACCGACTGGCGAAGAAGACTGATGAAAAAACCGTGTCAGGGCGACATTTTTGTTTTACACTCGCGTCACGGTTGGAGTTGCGCCTAATTTTGCCCAACGGCGACGAATAGAAATTATCATTATGATGATGATGATGACGACGACGACGACGATGATGATGATTATAATCATAATTGATCGCACAATATTTCCCTTGAAAACAATGAAAAACTAAACAAACAAATTTGAATAAATCAAACAAACAAACAATATTCAACTCGTCGATTGTGAAGTTACAAAAAAAAATAATGAATAAATAATTTTTTTTCTTTTAAAAAAAACAGAAAATAAACATTAAAAAAAATAATAAAGAAAATTTTAAAATCAAACAAACAAACACAACGATTGCTGGTAGAGTAGACGAAGTGAAAGTTTTTAAAGTGAAGTGATGCTGTGTGTGTGTGTGTGTGAATAGCTAAAATTTGAACAAATGAACGAGTTGAAAACTTGTTCAAAACGAGCTTAATATAAATGAGCTTAAAGTGAAAAATGTCAAATTGGAAAAATGGAAATGAAAAGCATCCGGTGTAGATTCGTTGATATATATATATATATTCATGTTTGGGCAAAAATTTGTGAGAACAAAAGTTCTGTGACAAGCTAAACGATGACAAAAAGTTAACCATCACGAAGGGAAAAATTTAAATTATGAAAATACACAGAAAGACAAAAAAAAGAAAAAGAAATAATATTCAATTTCATCATAGAAATTGTACAATCAAAATATGTGTGGACAAGAACAAATGGAAAAATGATCTCCTCCATTGAAATGTCATTTGAAGCGTGAAAGTTGATCATTGTAATCAGAGGATTAGTTTTCAAATTTTTTTCGATTTGATTTTCATTTCAATAATTTTATAATTAAAAAAAGGAAAAAGAAAGTAATACATTACCAGATTTTTGAAGAATTAATGAAAAAAAAATGAATAAGATGGTGAAATTTTTTAGTACATTCAACAGTAAAAGTATGAACAAAAAAAGAGTCGACAAATTGAAATTAATAATTTATATATATCAAAAGAGGATCTTCTACTTTTTCTCTCTCTGTAAAGTGAAGAAAGACGGAGGCGTGCAGACGTGTGTCCTGTCGTGTCTAGACACTGACTGACTGAAACAACGCCAACTTTCCTCCACTATATATATATATTTATAAATATATAAATATAGATATCAGCAAAATTTCATTGGCCGAATCGGCAAAAGTGTCCGTCCCTCGTCCACCAACCAACTCATGCAAAATCAAAGCCGACCTTGAAAACGGTCAACAAAAAATAAATAAACAAATAAACAACGTGTGTCATTCTCACTTGATAAGAAACTTCACTTTCAACGTGAAAAGCATCTATTTCACTGTGCAAATTTGAATTTTGACAACGGACGAGGGCGTGGCAAAAAAAAATGGTTGTTGTTTTGTTTTGTTTTTTTTTTGTTTTTGGATTTTTCAACTTTATCATCAATTTCAATTTGAATGTTGAAAATTTGAAAATTTTTTTCACCACCGGACCAAACGACACACTCACACACACACACACACACACACAAAGCGTATCTCTTCTTCTTCTTCTTTTAAACACGCTTGAGATTTCAACGTTGAACAACAGCAAAAATTTTTGGTCTTACTTTCAAATTTTCACTGACAGCCAAAGCAGCTGTCACACAGGCGCGTCGTTGTGGAACATCAGCATTGTTCACATTGTTCAATTTGTTCACCCAGTCAGTCGTCCAGCCAGTCCGCCTCTCTACAAGCCCGTTTGTGGGACAAATTAATTCATAAATCCTATTCTGGCGCCGAGGCGCTGAGTGAGCGCCGAGTCGGCGCCGAACGAGCGCCGAATGAGCGCCGAGACGGCGCCGCCGACAAGTCGTTGGCGCCACCGTCTACCGGCGCAACCTTAACAATCGAACAACAAGTACAAAAAATGAGGATACTGTCTGTGTTTATTGTTATTATAATATTTTTTTTTAATTTTTTCAAATCAATATCAACTTAAAAACATTCAATATCAATTTTTATCAAAGAAAAATTTACAATTTCATCATTTTTAAAAAAAATTTTTCATTTTTTAAAACAAAAATTTTCAAAAAAGTACTGTATTTAATTAAAAAAAATAAAGAAAGAAAATTGTTTTTGTTTTTCTTTTTTTTTTCTCATTCTCCAAATTGATATTGAATTTTATTGAAAACATTGTTCACGAAACTTTTCCGTCAAAATTCGTATTCTTTACTTGAACACTACCACAAATCGCCAGAGTATATAGTATGTTTTATTTTTATTTTTATTTTTTGGTGTTATAACAAAAAAAAATATTTTTTTTAAATTTTCAAAATATTACCGAAATCAGAAATTTGAAACCAGCGTATAATGTTGCATGTATGATGGGAGAGAGAGGGAAAAAAATGAAAACTTTGTTCAACTTTTTGCTTTGAAATATATAAATTGCAACTGTTGTTGCTCACTTTGCAATTGTTTGTGTGTGTGTGTGTGTGTGAATTTTGCAATTTGTTTCAAATTCTTCCAATCTGCTAGCTCTAATGATTATTAATTGAAAATTGAATTCAAAAGCATTGGTTGTAATTTTATTTTCAAAAATTGACAACAAAACGACAACTGTTGATTCGATTTTATCTAATAATATCGCGTTCTTCAAAAAAATAAAATAAAATCTAATAAAATACGATCATATCGATAAAACAAAAAATTAAATTAAATTAAATCTTGACAAATATACACATTATTTTTATTTAGTAAAAATTTTCAAATTTTCACTCCATTTCAAACGTTGATAAAATAATATAAATATTTCCCAATTATAGTTTTCCAAAGCAAAAGTTTCAAAATTAAGACTGATGACATCTGGTTGCAAATAATTCATAGTCACATATTATCGCATACATTGGGAGTAATAAATTAACCTTTCTTATCACCTCATGTATGGAAAAGTTATTTTTCAACGCTCATATTTATAATTGGAGCAAGGTAAAATTTCAACGCTGATTTTTACAATTGTCAAAGAATAATTACAAATTATAAATTTTATTCATTCTAATCACAAGATTACAACATGTGAAAATATTATTTTTAAAATTATTTCACAAAACATGCTCTGTTGAAATTTGAATAAAAGTAAACAAAAAATATATATATTATAAAAGATAAATGAGATGAATAACATTTGCACCTGCGGATAGAAAAAAAAAGAAACTTGAATAAAAATAACTTTCAAAATGAGAATCAGTTTGTGTGCTTTGAATGTTTCCTTTTTCGCCGGAATGCTTTGAGAAATTTTGTTTACTTTGACAGCTTTGAAGAAAACAAACAAACAAACAAACAAATAAAATAAAAGAAGTAGAGAGAAAAGAAATTCAGCTTATGTATCTTTTTTTTTTCTTTTACTATTCTCCCCCTCTCTAACCCTCTCTCTTCTATATTCTTGTGCTTGTTGTTGATCGGTGAACAATAAAAAAATACGCTTGATTTGTTGTCGGATATTGGATTGGAAAACGTTTGAGAAAATTATCCACCAACAAACAACGTGTGGCCACACCCTGTTTTTTTCTTTTCACTCTTTGCTTGTCGTATTTTTCCAAAGCTGCGCGTGAAGCAGAGAAAAAGCCCCAGGCAAAATTGCTTGCAGAGCAAAAGCACGCCCACGTCTTTTTGGGGCAGTTCAGCTTTGCATAGTCGTGGTTGAGCAGCAATTGCGAATTTATTTTATTGCTTAGCGGTGCGGAAGAGAGCCAACCAAACGCCCCTGGCCGTCCGTCGGTGAAATATTTTATCATCACTTCTGTCACTACACTTGTGGCAATTTTACTTTTATCGTTGTTTGAGTGTGATTGTGTTTGCTTGCTAACGTTGTGCCTGTTGTGCTTCTTGGCCGGCAATAGAGCTGCATTTTTTTTTTGACTATTCAATTTTCTCCAACATTTCCACTGTTCAATTTTGTTGCAGTTTATTCATTTTTTTTTGTCAAAATCATATTCATATTTCAAATTTGTAGATAAAATGATCAAATCGACGACATTCTTCTTCGTCCGGTTGACGTTGATCGCTTGGATGTGTGCCCGGTGGTTGCAACCCTGCACAGCCGACACTGCCCAATCGAATACGATGATCAACAGCCAATGGCGGACATTGTTGTCAAGCCGATCTCGGCTCGTTTCCACCAAACAATATTTCCATTGTTCTCGAGCAGATGCAATTCTCAATTATCAATTTGAAATCACCACCCGAAGCTATACAGGACGTCTTGGAACCATCTACGCTGAACAGATGTCGTCAAATGGAACTCCATTTCGCCTGGAACTATTTCTTCAACATCGAAAACTTCACTTGCAGCTTGTCGCCAACAATCACACATTGGCAGCTTTGCAACACGCTTTAACAGGTTAGCTAGCTGGCGGCATTCATTCATTCATTCATTCATTCAGTCATTCAATCATTATTCATATCCTTCATATCAAATCGAAATAGTTTCTCATTGCCAATTAATCTGTTTGAATATTTGTTATATTCTCTCTTTGACTGGTATTTTTATTATTCTCATTTGCAATTTTTCAAACCCGGTTTACAGCTTGGCAATTATTTGCAAAGTTATAATGTTGATAGCCTCAAGACATGTCCAACTCGACGTCATCTTTTATCAAAGCTCAGCGACACTGTGCCCAGAAATGTTATTATTCATTTCATCGTTCTTTATTTGTCTTTTTATTCAAAACAGATTTTCATTTCAAAATTAACCAAAAATGCAAGCACATTAACAAAAGCGCTGTTTTATTTAATTGCATCGCAAAAATTTCTCACCAACTGACCCTACTGTAACAGAATCTCATTTTTCAACGCACAAACCCATTCATATCGTCACAATTTACGTTCAATTTATTGATTGATTGATTTATTTATTTATTATCTTTTATAAAAAAGAAATTTTTCCCTTTTGCAGATTTTTCTGATGGCTATCCGCATCACATCAGCGCCACGTTGCACTGTTCAACTGGCGAACTTGGTCTCGGCGTGGACGACGAACTTGTGCAAACGGCCGTTGTTGATCATCATCATTTCAACGCAACCACAACACTTGATCATCTCAAATTGCAGATGAAATTTGGTTACGGTATCATCTATTTTTCTTTTCCTTTTTATTCACCGTAAATTATTATATGTGCCATTCGACAAATTTTTCAACTGGTTGACAAAAATGCTGTTCGTAATTTTATTACTTTTATCTAAATTCTGTTCAATTGAAACAAATGAATCAAAGCAAACAAAAAGTGTTTTGCAAGCTGTTTGTTCAACAACGAACAGATGAATCATTGTTTTTTGACGAAGGAAAAAAATTTTTTTTTTTTTAATTTTCTTTTTCAAACACTAATATTTAAAAAGTTAACTAAATCAATGTAATAAATGTTGATTTTTTTGTTTTTATTTCATTTTCAGATTCAAATGCATTGATGAAACATATACCGGCAATTGTTGGATGTATTCGTGCGTCAATTTTCAATAATGAAAGTGAAATTGAATCTCATTCGAGTGATGTGCAAAACGGTTGCGTTGACCATTGCAAAACGAATCCATGCCGCAATGTAGCCGCTCATCGTTGCATAAATTTGTTCGGAAATTTACGCTGCAACTGCTTGTACAGCGGTTTCCAAGGCATGCGTTGCGAATCGCAAGGTACAATTGAAACAACCAATTCAAATTCAAAATTATTCATTCTTATCAATTACAGGTACTGTATCTGTTGTGGTGAAAAAAAATCAGCATCTAATTTATAAATTGCCACAGTATGAAAATCAGCCGTCGAAATTTGTATTAAATTTTAAAGTAATTATTAATTTTTGCACTTGTTAGTTGCTGTTCGCGCTTGTATATTGCACTTTTTTGCTTGTTTGTTTACAGAGCAACGTTCAGTCGAGACAAGAGCTGTTGAAAATTTCTTTGCTTAGTGTTTCGAATGAAAATCGAGCATTGATTTCAGTTGACATTGTCAATCAAAGTCTTGTCGAAATTTTCTACGGTCAACGAAAACCTTTACAGTGTTCACTACCTTTGAGTGAGAATGATAAACGGCAAGTACAGTATACGACATTTTGAAATTAATTGTTTACAATTGGTGTTGTTTTTATTTCAATTATTAATTTTCACTGTCAACTGTATGAGAAATTATTTTTATAAAATCACCTTATACATTTTAGCATTTTTTAATTCTTTTTTTGTTTCCTTTTCTTTTTTAGCTTTGTAGAGTTCCAATTAATTTTTGAATACAGTATTCAAGAAATACACGTTCAAACTGTCTCGGGTGGGAATCGTTGTCAGTTTTGGCCAAATATATTGGAAGATTCTTTCGTGTTGCGAGATGTTATTATCGGCTCGAATCAATCTGAAGGTACAATGTTATTGTTTCTCCAATATTTATATGCGTATAATGTTGTGTTTAATGAAATTAAAGGTTTCGTCGGCTGTGTGAAGAACTTTTATCTCGACTTTACAAATGTGTTGTGGTTGACCAAAGTTGCTGGCCAACAACAGTTGATTAGCAATGAACAGATAGCATTCGGCTGTGGCGAAGTTCCAACTCTTTGGTCTTACAAGCTCGTGAATCATTCAGCATGTGATACTAGGCGATGTCGTCATCATTCATCGTGTATTGATGACGGCAGAAACGGCGCTCGTTGTTCTTGCGCAACAATGCCATACGCCGGATCGTTATGTCAATTTTGTAATTGCAGTTTTGTTTTTTTTTTCATCAATACGTATTTATTTATTTATTTGTTTTTTTTTTAAATAGCAACTTTGGAAAAGAGTTGTCATCATTTGTATCGAATGGGCAACCATCATTCTGGTGTTTATCGCATTGATCCAGACGGATCGGGTCCAATTGCACCAGTTTACGTTTATTGCACAATGGATGATGAATTGAAACATGGGTGGACAATAGTTGAGCATAATTTCGAAGAGTCGATGCAAATTAGATCTGTATGGGCCAAAGATGCGACGTACATTATTTCTTACAGGTGAAGTTAAAAATAGCATCAATTCAATTTTATATTTATTTGAAAAATGATTCATTTAGTCATTTTTCTTTGAATGCCTTGCGTTATTTGATCGTCAATTCCCACTTTTGTCGTCAACACTTTGTCTACACTTGCAACAATGCTCCAATCTAGTGAGTGAAAAATGCGTTTTGTGATTTCGTTGATTGAAGTGTAAATTCTTTGTTTTTTTTTTTTTTAATTCAATAATTTTCTCAAGTTTTCCCACGTATACTTGGTTTCGATCTGCTACGATGTATGGAAATTTTTCAACGCTTATCTTTGAAAAGAATGCTTGCTTTTGTTATGCCAACAAAACTTGTGCAAGAGGTTGGTGGTTGTGTAAATTTTTATAAAGAAAATTAAAAATTATTAAATTTCTAGCTGGGCGTTGCAATTGTGACGGAAGCGAATTGAATGCACATGCTGATGCAGGATATTTGGTCAATCATCAGGCCGGATTGATAGAAATGACATTTATCCAACATCGTCCTAGAAAAGGTTGGGCTAATGTAGCACTTGGTCCGCTGGAGTGTCGTGGTTCTGGTGATAGTTTATTTATTGTTAATTTCAATGCTAATTTGTTAAAAAAAAATTTTTTTTGTGTTTTATGCGCATACAGATCTAGAAGAAGCGATACAATTTTTTGGAGCTGGAACAATAATAGAAGAATCTGCTTGGAAGGGAATAAATTTGGAAATTTGGTTCAAAACAACCAACTCAGAAAGCACAATTCTCTTCAATCAAGAAGCTGATGATGGTCGTTTTTTCCGAATTTTACTCAACAAAGGTATGGTTTCTTTTCTTTTTGTAATGCAAATTTAAAATTCAAGTGTATATTGTTTTTTTTTCAGGTACAGTGGTTGATTTTCAGTTTGATTTCAATCTTCGTCGAGATCAGAATGATGGAATGAAAACTGTAACACTTGAAGACTTGAACGGATCATCGTATGCTTCAAATGAATGGACTCGAATTAAAGTGGAAAATATTGATTCAGAAATTTTTTTTGTTCTCAATCGTAAACAAGCATTTTACAAACTTGCCGAATATGAACAACTTGATAGAACAACTTTTGATAAACCACTGATGATTGGCGGACGTCAGAGGTTATAGTTAATTGATGCTTATTTAAATGTATCATTTGAATATTTAATATACCGTGAAACAATTTTTAAGCATTTCTGAAAATCGATTCGTTGGTTGCATCGGAGAACTTGTGATCGACAAAAGACGAATTCCATTGCAAACTTTTCTAACTGAGTTGGTTTTTCACTTATATGAATGGTAATTTTGAACAAAAGAGAGTTCAATTTTTTTTTTTTAGAAATTCTGCCCGTGGTTTGAAACTTGGCTGTCAGAATTATTGTGCTCATTTGAATTGTGCAAATGGAGCTCTATGCTCAGAAGATTATGCAAATGGTGTAGCCAGATGCAAATGCAAAAATTCATACGCTCATTTTGGCAGTTTGTGCGAAATAGGTATACGCTTAATGTAGGTTTTTAATTTAAAATTAAATATAGAAAATGTTTTGTTTTTTTTTGTTCAGATATAAATGAACAAAGCGACGTATCATTTCAAAGAAAAGACAACGGATTCATAATGTACAGAGATTTGCGGCAAAATCCACTCGTGGAACAGATTGTTCTTAGTTTTCGAACAGATCAGGTATTTTCGTATTATTTATTAAATATAGATTAACGTTCCAGTTTATTGTAATTTTCAGGAATCCGGATTGCTTTTTTACGCGCACGATCAGTTTTATAATTTCATACAGTTACATTTGTGGGAAAGTAATAGACTTTCCTTAACTGTCAACAGTGATCGTGAAGTGAAACAATGTACAGCAATTGGCAAGACTTCGAGTAAAATTATTATTCTCTAGAAAGTGAAACAAACAATTTTTAATATATAATAATTTTTGTGTGTGTTTAATTTTTAAGAATTCAACAATATGGAGTGGAAACAAGTGGCTGTTGTACGCAGAGGGCATGTGATTCATTTGTACGTTGAAGATGTCAGTTGTAAAATTGATGCTACCACTTGGATGTCAAGAAATTACGTTACCAGTTTTATAGATCCTTATAATTTTCGTATGAATTTTCCACTCGAAATTGCTGTTTTGTCAATATGTTTATACATTTCAGAAACTGTGATTCCACCACGTCCACCAGTTGCACCGAACAATATGTCCAATTACACGTTAACATATGTCGGCGGGCTTCCATCTCAAGCATTTTACACTACACGGAAGAGAAGACAAGCTGTATACGCGACAAAACTGCAAAATTACTTGGGCTGCATGCGTGGTTTGAGAATTGGTTCTGATGATGTGGATTTGAAAAAGGCTGGTGAACGAACAACAGATTCGCGTATGCTTTTGTTTTTTTTTTTTAAATTTCATTTAAATTGAGAAAAAATTGAAATTATGTTGTTTTTTCTTTTGAAAATATTTTCAGCTGATTCTAGTGGATGCAGATTTTATTCCAAATCTTCACTGATCTGTTACAACGGTGGACATTTTACAGTTGACTGGTCGACGCGTACATTGAACGAACAATGCCATTGCAGTGATACTGCTTTTTCTGGGAAAAATTGCTCACATGGTTGATAATTTGAAATTATTAATTATTTTTTTTTATATTTCTGCAATTTGCAATACATGATGTTTTAAGATGAAGGTGTGCATTTCACTGGACATAGCGTGCTTTCGTTCCGTTTGGATAAACTGTTTGCATCATCTCACGGTGCAATGGGCCTGTTTGGACAAACAAGCGACTTGCTTCGTTTCGTCTTCATCACACCTTTCAAGCTCAGAGATCGTCAGGCGATGCTGCTAATAGAGAAAAGTCGACCGTTGAAAGGTTCCTATTTTAACATCATGCTATTCAACAATGAATTGGCTTTTCAAATATTCGACGACAAGCAATTATCATCCGTTATTTATCACTTTTACGGCAACTATCTGAACGATAAACCTCATCTTGTTTTGCTTCAATTGTACAATGATTTCAAGATGATTATCAGGGTTTAATTTTTATTTTTGTTTAATTTTAATTATTTCGATTTATTCAATATGTACAGGTGGATGATCAAGAGAAAGAAGTACCACTGCTAGATTCGACCATACTTCGACGAGGAGAATTATTAGTTGGTGGATTTCGTCAACTTTCATCAAGTGCAAATGTGACAAAATATCGAGGCTGCATATCAAGTATTTTATTTCATTTCATTTCATTTTTTTTGTTTATTTGTTTGTTTTTAATAATGCTAATTTCTAATCAACTAAAGTATAATGTGTTTTTTCAATTGATCAGATTTGTTGATCGAAAACAATGCTATTGTCGGCGAATCTATTGCATTGTTCGAATTGGTTAAAACTGTCGGATTTACGGATCCAGAACGACGATTTCGACTGTATTCAATAAACAATGAAGATGTGCACTTGTCTCCGTGTGGATTAATTACTGAAGCACTTCAGCCGCTCACAACACCAGTGTCATTGGTGAGTTGTGTAATGATGCATCAATTAATGTACAAATGCAAATGCAAATTTATTAGACAATGCCTGCCTGGGATCGTCTGCTAGAAACACGTATATATGCTGACAATATTGAACTGGAAGATGTTTTTACACGTTTAACAACTCCTTCGAATGAAAATGATTTTGCAGAAAAATCTGATGGTGAAAGCGCAGGTTAGTTGTGTGTGCGTTGATTCTCTTTGCTTTGCTTTTCCATTTTTTTTTGCATCTTATATATTTTATTTTTGATTCCACCTTATAGAAAGAACTTGAATTACTTTTTAAACAATCATATAATAATACTGCAAAAAAAATAATAACAGTATTTCCCTTTTGAAATAATTTAACAAAAAATTTCAAATCTGTTATTATTAATATGTTAATCTTTCAGGCATTGCAGTTGGTTTTATTATTTTTATTTCTGTGGTGGTGGTTTTGATGTTTGCGATTTTGCTTTGGAGAAAAGTGCAAAGAAAATCTTATATAACACATGAAATGTACGAAGACGAAGATGATTTTTCCGAATTAGACGATGGTATTGTTGTGCTTTATTTACGATATTTAGCATTGCTTTTTGATTTTTTTTTGTGTGTTTTAGAATTTCAAAACGAACGCTGCTATTGTCATCAAGCAGAAACAGCTGAAGAGCATGGAATTGGTGGATTGAATGCCACGGATTCGTCGGTGAGCTATCGTTTTCTTGTCGTTTTGCATATTCAATATGACAATAAACTTGTAAAATAATAGTTGCTTCAATTACAGGCAATAGATCTTTGTATGTTGCAAAGAATGTAAGCATATTGCTCTGTAAGCATTTATTGAAATTAAATATAGTTTTTTATTTGTTCGCTTTCACATTTAAATTATTTTAACATTAATTTTACTGATGACTTTTTTTTCTCTCATCCTGAAATGTTGTTTAGAGTCAGTGTGTGAATAATGTTTCACCAGATGAAATGGACAAGCTGAAGGACAGTCAAGATATTATATCACCGACAAATCTTGGAAGCTATGAATGCAGTTCTGGTGATTTGAAATACATGGATGAAAATGTTAACAGATTGTCCCGTGAGTATCCTCCGGCTGCGCCTTTACAACAAAATCAAATGGCAGATCAAGAACAACAACACAACCGACGTCTGGTTGCTGTTTCTCCTCCAAAACTTCAGTAGTTATTTCAATTTTATAAGTTAATTCCATCTAAATATATTCATTTTTAGTAGTTTTATAAGAAACAAATGCATGTTATTTATAGTTTTACATATATATATATATGTTTTTTTTTGATTGGCTGGTATTTAATTTTATTTTATAGTCAGCATAATTGAATATACGTAAGTATGGATGAGTGTTCGATGCAAATATATATATAAGTTGAAAGTTTTATTCCTTTTTCAAGCATGTGTGTGCATTTGTTTGTGGCACAACTCCTCGATATTTTACATTCATATTATTATTATTATCACGAAGTATTAAACAACCACGTTTAAGTGGAAATTATTTATGTAAGCCCTAACGAATGACAGGTAAGTTAGTATATTTTAATTATATGATCGGCAGTTAATGTTTCAGTTATTAATTCGTGGTTGAATAGGCTCAGAATCAGAAATATCGTTTTCAATTTCTAAATTACAAATTAATATTAATACTATTTTATCAAGGTATACTTAATCAGTTTAACAGTTTTGTTCCATAGTTTTAATTGTGGCTAAGTTCCGAGAACATTTCATATTCAAAATAACTAGCCGCAAATCTAAATGTAAAAAAATAAGAGTGAAATTTATAACTTCAGTAACAGTGTATATATATATATGCATATATGTCAGAAATACATTTCATAAATAGGAAAACATTTTATTCAGACAACAACACGATAGGACACGTAATAGCCAGCAGTCTCTGATGGCCTAATTATTTTAAATACCTGTCCACGAACAACGCCATAATAACGAGCAACTGGGTCAGTGCTTTGGATCCTCGGCAGCTGATATTCTTTGATTTTATACCTATCCAGCAATTCTTCTTTTTCTTGATTAGACATGATCACATGTCGTGGTACAAGCTCGTGTCGTATTATATTTACCATCAATTCGGACTCCAAAAATTGTTCTAACCTATACTTGGGAGACAGATCTGCTACTGAGTGTCGGGCTATGGCAGTCATAGGTTCTTGAACAATGAGAATGGCTCTATTCATATTTTCGCTCTGAAGCCGTAAACAGACGTTTTTTATGGTCTTTATGCCAACTTTTCTCTCATCAGCAAAATAAACAAACAGATTTTCAGAAGCATCATCTTCATGTGAAACAAGGAAACTTAAATCCGTTCTAGCGGGTCTTCCTTCGCTTGGTCGATTCCCGTACTGTCGTACAAAATCTTCAAAGTTTTGGCCTAGTTCATGTGATGTGACCAGAAAGCCCCGATCACGACACATTTGAAGTGCAGTCTGTCGCACCTTCCAAAGGCGAAATATTTCTCTGTCATCTTCAGCCATGAAAATACTACCGTACGCACACGACCCAAAACATTAAGTGTGTTACCTTAGCAACCAAGAGCGACGTCTGAAAGAACTGCTAAAATTTACAGTATACCAAAACACTTAAGAATTAATCATACTGTAACCTTGGGTTTCAATGTTGGTTTTTTAATTATATTTAATAGGAATTATTAAAAGAATATGATATGAAATTTGCTCCATTTTTTTTAATTTCATTGTTACACTGTATGCCGAATAATGTTATACAAAAAAGCACTGCTTTTCAAACACAATTACACTGAAATATTATGTGAATTATTTTTAAATACGTACCGGCACTTCGTGAACCATGAATTATTGCACTTGATGTAGTTGTAATGAAAAGCAGCCATTTTTTTTAAATATCTAATTCTGAAATGCCATTACATTTTTTAGGTTACTTTTCACGGTATTGTTCGATAAATGCAAAATCATTTGTTTTACAATAAAAAAAAGGATAATTTTTCTATTAATATAAAGCATCGATGATATCTTCCAAATAGAGTTATCGAAGAGACTGATTGTATTATAAAAATACAGTTGAAAAACTGAAAAATTTGTTAAAAGTCTTAGTCGTCTAATTCACATTTTGTTGACAGTGTTTCTTTAACTTGATGTTCAACATTAATATCTAAAAATATTTAAATAATTGTAATGAATTTTAAAGATTTCTAAAAGAAATCAGAAGTACATTTTCTAAAACCTTTGAAACCTTTTAACATCAGTGGCGTTGCTTGAACATTGTAAAAATGATATTACTGCAATTCAGAATTGTAAAAATTTACTGTTTTTTATACAAAGTATACGCGTATAAAGTATGTCTTTTTTTTTTGAAAATGCGTTTCCTCGTTTTGCAGTTTTGAAAATTTTTACAGTTTAAATTTTGTTTACGTATCACTGTGAATAAATAACGGACATTCATATTTACATCCATCCACATTTACTCAGTGATGTGCGCTGTTATCTAGTTTGCTCAACAGCATGTCAAACACTGTCAAGCGTTACCAAATTTCAAAAATCGTTGTAATCTGTTTATAAAATTCCTTGATTAAAAGTATTTTCCAGCATTAATTTGAATACATTATTAATTGTGGCGCATTTGTTATTCCTTTGCTTAAAATCACCATGTGTTCAATATAAAACTGCTGCATTACTGCTTTGATTTAATTATTACTAGGTGGGGTTTATTATTTATTTAAATTTGATAACGACGAATTTGTCTGCATTATAACAAAACAAATATTTACTTATAAATGCATTTGGTAAATACTTTTTCAGTTTATCAGATTTGCTTTTACATTCATGACTATTTGTTTGAATCAGTTTTCATTTTTATTTTCCAATTTAATCGATTTAATTTATTTTGTTTAATTCAAAATAGTAGTCTTATCAGGTTTGTGCAAAAAGTGAAAACCAAAAAATTGTACTAAATTAGTTTGAGGTTGTTTACCTTTATAGTGTTCAAGTAGTGTCGGCAAGGGTTATAAATAAATATAAAGTCATCCGTGTTTTATTCACTTATTTATTCGACATTTTAAATTCTAGATAAGTTTCATAAACAAGCAATACATATTAATAAATTACTGTTTTCAACAATAATTTATGCATCCTATACTTAAACATCTGCATACGCTACAGTTGTAGTGGAATAGGTGTATTAATTTGCAATGTTATAAATTTTAGACAAATAATTTGAGAATATGTTAAATTAAAGAAAAAAGAGATTTCTCATTAACAAGTTTCAACGTCATTCGTTGATCATGTTCACTTGCATGCTGCATGGACATTATGTGCACTGACAAAACTTGAATGCTACAGTATGACAAAATATACTTTTTCGTTATTACAAAGTGTTGACAGATTTATGCTCTCTTTTTATACAATGTATATATTTATCTATGACACACCTCTTCATAAACAGAAAAGATAATTTCTGCAAAGTGTTCGTTGTCGTCTTGTTGAAATTTGTTTGAAAATACCGCTGACTTTGTTTTGCGTTTATTATCTGTTGAAAATGTGCATTTTCACGATTGTAAATCATTCTCTTATACAATGATGAAATAATACTTGTGTGAGGAACGTGACGTGATAAAGTTTGCTTTATTTGTCAGCTTTCCTGGATGCATGTTTTGCTTTATCAACGCGCGCGTAAACTGTTATTTGTGATGATTTCTTTTATGACAAGATCACTTTTTTACGTGTTTATGATATAATTATCTTTTAGCGGTTGGCATATATGTACATTAAAAATTTTGTGAATTTGAATTTTTAGAATATACGGCTGTTTTTTTATCTGACGTGTGTGTGTGAACAGATGAGGTTACGCTGTTTGAATGTTCGTTAGCGCCACTGATGGATGTTTTGCGAAGTTTGTTTAATTTATTTATTTTTTATTTAAAAATGTAAGCACATTTTATTTGAAGTAATTGTTTACTTTACATTACATAGTTCAGTGTTCATGAAGCGGTATTTGCTCAGAGGTTTTGCTTTTAATTAGAAATCTAGAATTTCATTACACAAGAACATTTGCAGTTTATAAATAAAGATGTTAATGTTTTAACTGCTGCTTATATCAACAACGAATAGTTTGTTTCGTCTAACATCTATATTTTCTGTCATACGTGATCACAATTTTCTGCACATACAAATTTTTGTCCAAATATTTACATATAAATATTGAAAAAAAAAACATTTCTTTTCTATCTGTGAAAACATCATATTCATTACTAGTGAGCGTTTAAATAAAGCATGCAATGAATGCTTCGTTGAGCTTATTTTTTTTGTTGTCGAGTAATGTTTTCCAGTATTTTGGCATTGATGATTTATCACAGTGAACGAGTTTGAATGAAACGGAAAATTTGTTTTCATGACGTAGCATTTCTGTACGTAGCTTTCCTCTGTGCAAATGGCATCGCTTTTATTAAAGTTGCTTGATTCGCTCTCTGTGTCACGTTTTCTTCCGTTTCGCTTCATTGCATCGTCAGTTGCCTTGCATATGTGTTGTTTTTGTGCACAAAGCAGAAATTTCTCGTTTGCATCATTGTCTTGCTCGACCTGCAGCAAATGCTACTTTTTCGCTGACTGTCAGCAGCAATGCAACCGTGTCAACATTGTTGTTTGCATTGTTCCCTTTTACGATGTCTGAAATGGAAAACTAATTTGATCATCACTTTCTGTAAAATTCCTTTCTGCCCTTCCACATCTTCTTCTCCTCAATCTTGCTATGCTAACATGATTTTCAGGTACATGTGTTATATTACTGTAGCTCCTTCGCCGCAGGCTTTCGTGACAGGAGTCAATTTAATGAATCTTACACTGCAGGATTGCATTTGCAGTGAAAATTCCATCAAAAGCAGTGCTCAGTGAATTTACACAACTTAAAGATTTTTATGAGGAAAATTTGAACTTTTCAAAGAAATTTCAATCATCTACTTTTTCATCTACTGAATTGATTTATTCACCGGTTGTATATTTCATTAATAACAGCTAATATTGTAAATTGTCGAAGAAATTTTTGATATTAGAACTCTTCAGCAAATGATCTGAAATATTTCTAGTTAATAATATTTCAGATGTTCATCAACGTGTGAAAATATTTGTACTTCAGAGAAAAATTCTTTTTTTTTTTCAATATTTTCGATGGCCTAATCTTTGTCTGCCATTTTATCCGGAATGATTTTCTTTTCTTTCAATTAAAATGTGTGTAAAAACGTTTCCAGACATTGATCGATGGTTTTCAGAAATTGTGTGGGAAGGTAATGTGAACTTTTCATAATTGAAATGAGCGAATCATTGCTAATTGTTAATATCAGTTTTTACTGCAGTCGTTAATTTTGTTTCTATCATTCATTTCAATATTTGTGGACAAGTTTGTAATATTTCTGGCATGCTCTGAAAAGTACAAAGCTTGCAGAGAGCGAGAGAGAGAGCGAGTGTGTGTATATTGCTTTTGTTCAATTTTTAAATTACTTTCTGAGCTACATTTTATTTCCTTTTATATTTTAATGTGTATTATAGCTCGTGAGAAATAGTTTCTCCATAGCCTCAGATAAATAGATAAAATTAACTTCAGATAAAATGCATAAATATGCTTTTTTGCCTCAAGGTAACGTTTCAGAACAGATGTAAATCAAAGCTGGAAAAGTGGAAAATGTGTTTAAATGGGGCACGTTTTCGTGAATGGCTTTCACAGAGCATTTTCTGCATCACTTTGATCAGTTTACAATTTACGTTGAGTTACATGGGTTACTGTATTTGTTTTTTGCATTCGCACATTGGTGATTGAATTGTTTTGTAATTTTTCAACGCTGTTCATGTTTGCTAATGTATTTGCAGACGTGAAGTATGTATGGCTGGTAAATTGAAAATAGAAAAAAAGAATTTTCTCTTTTGCATTTTATTTTCATATTGCATACGCGATTATGCATTTGACACCAGTGTAAAGTCTACGTTCGTGGATTAATGCTAATGATGAGCACACTGAAGTGATCAATAGGGATGATTATTTTTCATCTGTAACACGATATGCTCATCCATTGCATGAATGTTGTTTTGTTCATAATGTTGATAAGTTTGCTTTTCTTTTCTTTTCAATAATATAATTGATGGAAAATTTGACTCTGAATAAAAAGTTTGCGTAGAAAAAATTGACTTCAGAGTGTGGAAAAATAGCGTCTATTTGATTTTGATCTGCACGCTTTTTGGTTGGCACTTTTTGATACGCAATAATGTTTTCGCCCACTGTCAAAATTTAAAGCATGCGTGTTGAATAATTTTTTTATCGG
Source organism: Trichinella papuae (assembly GCA_001447755.1). Classification (NCBI taxonomy): domain Eukaryota; kingdom Metazoa; phylum Nematoda; class Enoplea; order Trichinellida; family Trichinellidae; genus Trichinella; species Trichinella papuae. The sequence continues at coordinate 11,687 of JYDO01000120.1, read as the reverse complement.
TAGAAAAATGCACTTTGTTCGATGAATTCAGATGATAAGTTTCGATTTTTCTTTTAATTTTAATTTCAATAATGACGTTGATCTCTTTTTCGCATGCAACGTGGCGATTTTTCTGCCCCTTCAAGCGCATGCTTTGTTTTATCATATCTTTTTGCTTTTTGTCTTTTAATTTTAATCCCAACTGCTATTAGTGTAATTGACGTGAACTAATGCTTTTCGTAAATACTGAGAAACATAGTAGTGCATGTTCAATTTAAAATAATCATCATTACTGTGGAGATGGTTTTAATTGAATTATCAATTCCACAATTCTTATTTACGGTTTAGTGCATTCAGTTTTGTATATTTTTTAGTTTTTTGAAAAATACTTTTTTTTTGAAAAAAAAACGAACATTTCACTACCAGATTGTACGCATTGATTATTTTTTTTTTATTCGATGTGCAATAGGTCGTGATTCAAAATGTGAATAATGTATATAATTTGATTTTTTGTTTTTGTATGCATAAAAATATCATCGAGCAACTAATTTGATATAGTTGATAATGTTTTAAATGCACTCGTATTTCTGGTTATTGTGTAAAGTTTAATAATAAAAAAAGCAAAATAACTTGTCTAATTATATAAAAATAATTATCGTAAGTTGTTTTTGTTTCAAAATCATTAATTACTGTAACATTGAATTTGTACGTGTGATTCAGTGGATTGTCTGAATTTTGCAATGGTTGTTGTTGGTTGTGCAAATAACAGTCACAAGAAGCGTTTGATCAGATCATTGTGTGTGGCCAGGTTTTCCGTATGTTAGGTGTTGTTTGACAAAATCGGATCCCTTTTCAACAGGTTGGTGAACTTTGGACAACATGGCTCATTTAGTGGAAAATAATAAATGACCACGACGCACTTTTTTGATCTCATTAATCTGATTGTCAACCACTTTGCAAACTGACACCTTGTTATTCAATGTACAATGAGAGGTTTTTATTCTTTTCATTTTTTCAATTTATATTATTTGTGTATATTATGGATATTTTACTTTATTGCTAAAAAATTGGATTTGTTTTTCTTTGACAAAATTCTCTGATTGGTCATTTGAAATGGATGCAACGGTTGAACAAAATTAATTGTTTGCACAGCTTCAGCAGTAGAGCTACGACATGATTGAATGCAAAACGGAAAGGACGTAGACGTGTCGACTGAGAGAGCTAACTGACTAGCAAGCTAGCAAGCAAGCTAGCTGGCTGTTTTTCTTTTTCTCTCTTCTCTTTCACTCTCACTCACTCACTCACTCTTTCTCTCTTCCTCTGTTATTCTTCAGTCATATTTTCTCTTCTTCCTCTTCTTCCTTTTCTTCTGCTTCTTCTTCTATTTTTTTCCCATCTATTTTATGCTAATTATTCATTAATAGCTAAAGTTGTTGTTTATATTTGTATGTAAATTTGTATTCACTTTGTTCTACACAGTTGTTGAGAGTGGGCTTTCTTTGTTCAAAGAAAATGTGATTGATGATGTAGTTTGATTGGTTTGTGCAGAGAGGTGTGCAAAAGGTAGTTGCATTTTATGAGCAGAGTGTGTTTCAGCTGGCAGCTAAAAGTCATTTATGCTTTTGTTGCGCTTTTCATTTTCAACAACATGCAGACTGACGAAAAGAGGGGAATGCGAATAATAATCAGGTAACCAACTGACGATCACAATAATAATTATTATTATAACAAGAAAACGCGATTGATTCAGAAGTTTCATCTATACCGTTTTTGTATACATACACAGATATATATATATATATATGTATGTATTTGTATATGAATTATTATATGCATTTGTCTTTTTGACAGGTACCCGTAGGATGAATTTTTACTCAACTATTGCTGGCCGTCTTGATGTTAGACTGGCCGGCGCCGGACGTTGTTAATTTGACGTCGTCGTTGTGTGCTGTCGCGTGGTGTTCATTTTCGACATGTCTCACTTGGACTTGGACGTGCATGGCGACGAATATTTGCCATTGGAAAAATTTGAAATTGTATCCAACGCAAGTAAGTAGTATTGAATGTTGCTATTATTCTTATTCTTATTCTTATTGTTCAATGAAAAAGAGGAATATTCTCAAACGGAAAATTATATTAGCAAAAATTTGTTTTTATTTATTTATTTTTTTTTAATGGATAGTAGAATTTTTGATTAAACAAATCAGTTTTCAAATCAGACAAACAAGCTTTTCTCATTTGTATTTTTTAAGCTTTTTATTGTTCAATTTCGTCAAATACTGATTTCGGCACTGTAGGGCGTTGTCCAATTTTCACTTTTCCTCTTTGAATTTTATCAAACAGAAAACAATTAATGTAGCAGTATAAATTTGGAAAAATCATTCAAAAGAATTCCAAAAAAAACAAAAGCAATCATCAATGAATGGATTTTTCGCTTTTTTGTATTGGGACAAAAAAAATATGCGTGACATCTGTGCTCGCGTTTGTGCTTTACTAAAATTAGCGACAACAAGCCGCCTGTTGCGTGTTTTTGGGGATGCATAAAAAACGGCCGGTGGAAAATTTCCAATTTTGAAACAAATGAAAATTAATTTATCAAATGATGCGGTGCAGAATTTGTATGTTGTTTTTTTGGTTTTTGTCTCTTATGCAAATTTGATTCTCCAACGTTGAAAGCTGTTCAACTACGCTCGAATTTGTTTCGCAATTTCTAGCAACGGTGCTTGTGTTTTTTTTCTCAGTTTTTTTTTTACTTGCAACTTCTGTGTGAAAGTTGTAAATTATGATGCGAAGGTAATCGATAAAAAAAAACATCTACAGTACTCCTCTATTTTCATTTGTCAGCATTGCGTGATTCAAACAAAGAAAAAACTGCAAGCTATATCCGATTTTATTTTTTTTATTTTTTGGGGATTTTCCGATGACATCGGTTTTCTTTTTCGGTGGTGCAGAATAAAAAGTAGCATAGGTGTAATAATATTTCAACGCTTGTCAAGTTGGTGTTGACTTGAACTGCCGGATACGGTTGAATAAAAAAAATGACGTGTTATTTTATTAATTAATCGAATTGTGAAACATTTTGATTACCGTTGACTAAGATATATATATTTTTTTTTGTTGAATGAACACAAAATTAGTAATCGTTATTATTATTAATTTTTTTTTTGATTTATTGTCGAGTTGGTTTTGCTTATGCAGTTGATGCTGCTTATGCTTATGCGGATATCCGACTTGAGCATGTTTTATTAGCTGACAGGTGTATTTTTACAAGATTTTACGATAAATTAAGAAAATTATATTGAATTGATTTTATTTCTCTATTAAATATATTATTATTTATTTTTCTCTTCTACCTTTGACGAAAGAATTGTCGATTGTTTAACCGTTGATTATTTTTCATTTTATTTATTAATCATGTTGAATGGTAGATTTGGACGACCTGCTTCGCAAGCGAATAATAAATAGTTTTTTAATTGTAATTGATACGATCAACTGATGAAACAAAACAACAAGTTCAACTGACGTCATTGGTGTGAAGTTTGATCTTCAATTAAATACAGTATGAAATGATCAAGTATTTGATTGTGCATTTTTTGTTGTTGTTAACGAGAGGAATTGATGCTAGTGTGCTGGGGAGAGAGAATAAGAAAAAAAAAAGAGGTAGAATTGGCGAAGAATTGATGTTGTGCAATCAGTTCATGATTGGCTGATTGACAAGTGGACGTGTTGAAAAATGTGCAACAGAGTACACAGAAGAGAGCAGATGCTGGAAAAGAGGAAGAGTTTGTGTGGTGGTGTTCAAAATTGGCAACAACGGAATTTGTGTTCTGGTTGAAGACTGGTGTGTTGAATGTGCATTTGTGAAATGCGTTGGTGGAAAGCAGAAAGTACTAGTTCTGATGGTAGTATTAGTATTATAGGAGTAGCAGCAACAGCAGCAGCAGCAGTAGTAGCTTTATTAATAATAATGCTGATAATAATAATAATAATAATAATAGTGTAAGTAGTGGCACATCAGCAAAAGTAAGAAGAAATAATGCACACGCACACACACACACACACACACACACACACATGTATATGTATGTATAGAGAAAGTGAGAGAGGGAGAAAGTGAGTTGATAATAATAATAATAATAATTATTATTATTATAAGAGTTGTGTTGTTTGCATACGTATGTCATGCGCGCATGGTGACGTCACACACGTGTGCATGTGTGACAGCGGTCTGGTTGTGTCGTCGTTGTCGTTTTGATGGTCGTCATAGGGGATTGGGTAGTTGTGAAGAAGAAGAAATAGAAAAAGTTTTTAATAGATATATCAGTTGTGAAGAAAGAAGAAGAAGAAGGTTGTCAATGTCGTCGTCGTCGTCGTCGTTATGATTATTAATTTGTCAGCAGATATTTTCAACAATTGCTAATGTCATTGTTTGTTGTGATCCAGTGAGTGAGTGTGTTGGTGATTTCACAAAAACACGAGTTGAAACGAGCTGTCGTCGACGGCTCTTCGAATTATCTTCTGTGGACAGTGGTCAGTGGTCAGCTTTGTCGAGTTCGACTGGGCCGTGTACGGTTTGTGAACAATTGCCGCCGGCCAGTGGCCATTTCGGCCGGTCGACGAGTCCGGACAGCAGCAACGTTGGGGCGTCGGTCGTCGATGGTCGTCAACGTCAAGGCTCGCAGTCGGCGTCACGTCGGTCGACGTGCCTTGCGTTTGGAACCTGGGCGCCAGTTGGATCACTGGCATCGGTACGAGGATCGTCGATCCGGGATCATTTTCTACTGGCAACGCAGTTGCAGAAGACGTCTGCAAAGGAAGAAGCCTAGGCGTCGCGTTCAGCCTACGTCTGCTGCGGCTAATAATATTATTCATAATAATAATACAGCCGGTCCGGTTCGCGTTCTTTGGCCTTTTTTTCAAAATAGGCGCACCACCAGTAAGTGTTGATTTGGCAGTATTTGAAATACAATTTTCAATTATGATCTTATAATGAAGGTTGAATAAGTAGTTTTCACATTTTCCAATCAAACAATTCATATTGATGACAATTTCAATTTTGCAACTTTGACACTTGTTGTTCTTGTTGCTATTTGAAGTGATTTTAGACTTTTCAACACTTTTACAATTGTTAAACAACAAAGAAGCCACTAATCATGATAATTTATATACGTGATTATATATATATAGTTTTTTTTTCAATTGTGAATCATCGATAGCTTTCAACGTGTCAGCAGTTTGGTAAACACAATTTGTTGCATTGAAAACGAATTGCAGTGCAACTGATTGAAATGCTCGTGATATTTTTATAGGGCAACAGAGAAAGGAATTTTGTTTTTAATTAATTGACCAGTTAATTTTTTGTTCATTTGTACTTGAACTATTTATTGTGGCATACTGTAGTTGAGAATGTTTTTTTTCTTGGTATTTTTTTAAAAAATGTTTTTTATTTTTTATTTTTTGAAAAGTGCAAATACAGAATTTGATAAAAAATTTTTTTTTCTTTTCATATCTTCTGTATTATTATAAATTGTGTTGAATGATAACAAAAACAAAGAAAAAAGCAAATTGTACAGTATGGTTCGTCGGTTACAGTATTGGTAAATTGGTGTCCGGAAGGTGGAAGAATGTTTTTCCTGTTGTGCAAAGTATTGAACCACCAATGTTGAATTAAATTTCAATTGAACGACAGCGATTGTGTGACGATTGATTTTTGTAGCGGTCGAATGGGGAAAATTTGACGCCAAGCAATCATCGGAACTGGTGGATTTTACTTTTCACGCTTTGTTGTTGTTGTGTTGTGTTGTTTGCAGTGTAGCAGTAGTGGTTGTTGTTGTTGTTGTTTAGCATGTAATTTTTGAGCCCGTGGGGACACGCCCGCTTGGAGCGGGCCGGGCTGGTTTGGTGAATTACTGTACGCAGCTTTTCAAAATTTGCCAACAACTTTCACGCTGTCTTAATTACCGTCGAGAAGTGGCTTTCGACTGGCCGCTGCTTGATTTTTCAAACTGCGCTATGCATGCTGGTTTTTGTTTCTGTGAAAATCTGGTTGTTTGAAAAATGTTTTGTTTGTTCGTCGATTATGTGCCGGTGAAACTGGGCGCGCTTCATCTGTGTTAGTTGTTTGGCTTGCGGCAGCAGCAATAACAGCAGCACAAGCAGTAATAATAATAAATAATAATAATAATAATAATAATAATAATAATAATAGCAGTCATAAGGGTGATAGTAGCAACAAACAACAAAACATCCAAGTTGTTGATGTCTTTATTTTTGTGTTTTTCGTCGCAATACCTGCCGACAGAATTGTACGTTCACTAATGGAAATGCGAATAAAAATCGGTACAATATTTTTATTATTATTGAAGAATTAATTTTTTCAAATAAATAAATCTGTTGTTCGGTTCACAATTGGTTCTATTCTTTCAATTTTCATCTGTGGAATTATTATTATCATCATTATTGTTCAGGTTGTTTTCGTTCTCTTTCGACTTTTTTTCTATTCACAATTTAATCAAGTTATTCTTTGTTTATTATATTGCATTTCATCTGTTTCTTGAAGCCAAAATTTCTTCATCATTTCTTCCTGTGCTCAATTTGAGCTGTTTTTTTTTATCCAATTATTCCAGGATTAGAGTTCACTCACCAAGACTGACGCCGGTGGATTCAACAATCGAGAATGGTGTTTTGGAATTTACCACCAGTGAAAAAGTGCAATAATTAATAATAATAGTGTTCAATTTTTTTTTTTTTGAAAATGATCGACAAGAGTCCTACTAAGAGTTGGGTCGGATGGTTGTTTTTCCGATTTTTATTTTAATAACTTTTCAAAATTTGCGGCATGTATTCTCATCCACTGTATTCTCATCTAGTTGATGCAGCTGTTGCTGTTGCTGATCGATTGCTATTTTGTCAAGCAATTGAAAACTTAATTTTTTCTTACTTGGCATTTTCAACGACAATACCAAAAATTCTTGTTCCTCTAGCGCAGGTTGTAGCTTCAGTCAAATTTTTTGAATAGTCAGTTTTTTGGTTCACGTTGAAGCATTTTACCAATTGACTGACGGTTGTGGAGGGGGAAGGGGCGGATTATTTGACGTTGACCATACGTGCAGTCAAATGGATGTTGTTTTGTTGTTTGTTTCGGCTAATTAATTAATTAATTAATATATATATTTTATTTTTCTGTTTCCTTTGTTTAGAGAAGAATCGTTGCGAAGTGGTGGAAAGGAAATTGCGGGTACCGAAGGTGTTTCGTGGATTGTTCTGCTGTTTCGGCTTGAAGCCGGTCGAAAGCGCCGCCCCGTTACAGTCGGAATTTCAAAACAGCCACTTCACGTCCAGGCATGCTGAGAATGTGCACGCGGTATGTATTTTTTTGTTTTTTAATTTTTTTCAAAACATTTTTCCAACTGGTTCATTCTGCCGCCGTATTGGTGGACACCACGATCATAACAAACAAACAAAAATTAATAATAATAATTTTGTTGTTGTTGTTTTTTGCAGTCGTCGTCCGAGAGGCTACTTTTGCCTCCAGTGCATCCCAGTGACGTGAACAAAAAGTGTCTTATTGTTGATCTTGACGAAACGCTCGTTCACAGCTCTTTCAAGGTTTCTGATTGATATGTTCTGTTCATTTACAACTAAATAGCTTTGTTGTTGTTGTTCAAATTTTAGCCTGTGAAGAATCCAGATTTTGTAATTCCTGTTGAAATTGACGGTGTCGTTCATCAGGTGAGCAAGCTGTTTATTTGTGAATTTAATTATTATTTTTTTTTAAATAAATGCATTTTTTTCTCCAGGTATACGTTCTCAAACGTCCGTACGTTGACGAGTTTTTACAGCAGATTAGCGCCAATTTTGAGTGCATTCTTTTCACTGCTAGTCTGGCCAAGGTTGGTTGTAATAACAGCATCAGTAGTAGCTATTGTTGTTGTTTGTTTGTTTGTTTGTTTTTTGGATAAAATGATTTTCCACATATATAAGCTTTATGGGTTGTTTATTTTGAAGTACGCTGATCCAGTTGCGGACTTGCTGGACCGGTGGGGTGTGTTCCGGTCTCGACTGTTTCGTGAAGCGTGCGTGTTTCACAAAGGAAATTATGTAAAAGTGAGTTTTGCGTGCGTTCATCCGCATGCAGACGATACAGATTTTGTTGTCGTATTTATTTATTTATTTATTTATTTATTGTTTGTTTGTTTGTTTTTAGGACTTGAATCGGCTTGGGCGCGATTTGAAGCACGTGCTCATTGTAGACAATTCACCTGCATCGTATGCCTTTCATCCGGACAATGCAGTACGTATATTTTTTGATATCACAATTTTTCTCTGTAATATTATAATCAGTAATAATAAGAAGAAGAAAAATACGAATTTTATTTAAGGTTCCTGTGCAGTCTTGGTTCGATGATTTGCATGACACAGAATTGTTGGATTTGCTTCCTTTGTTGGACAAACTGGCGACTGCAGACAACGTCTATTCAGTATTGAAGGGGTCGAACCGTCGTTCCACGTCTCCAGTGCTTTATCACTATTCAGAGTGTAACGGTGCTTATGATCCGCTCGGTGTGATTGCGCAGGTCGAACAAAAGCCATTATAATTTTTACATCCCATTCAAGTCCTCTTTACTATTTTCAATTGTCCTTTTCCGGCCTCTTCTCCTCCTTCTTTTTCTTCTGTTTTTCTCTTCAAAACTATCTTTTATTACTATTTATTATTATTATTAATATTTTTATTTTTACCTTTTATACATAACTACTGTACACTGTCAACTGAAAATACAGTGCCGTCCAGTTTGTGCCCGAAGTCTACATACACATACGCACACACACACATACACAGCCTTTATTGTACTTCTTTTTTGTTATTATTTTGTTTTCAACATTATTCTCCCAACACTTGAACGGAATTTTTAATTATTATTATTATTATTATTATTATTTCTATTTTCACTGGTCACTGGCATTTTTTCCATTTCTACACTTGGCTTGGAGAGGGGTTGATTTGTTTCTGTTCACACAAGCAGCAGTATAGAAGCAGACAAACAACAAAATAGCCCCTTTTGTTTGATGGGTGTCCAGTTGTTGTTGTTTTGCCGTTGTTGCTTCGGGATTTGGCCGGTTGCTATTTTTCTTTTATTACACAATTTTGTTTATAATCTATTATTATTATTATCGTTTATTTATTAATTTTTCTTTCTTTATCTTTTTCTTTGAATTATTCAAATCCTCTGACATCCTCTCATGTTGTTATTCATTTATTATTATTATTATTATTTATTGTAAGAAACTTTTAATTAATTAATTATTTATTTATTTATTTTTATGTTTTTCTCTCTGACAATATTTTATTTTCTTGCGATTAATCGCGAGCGAGGCATTGTGAGAACAAGAAAAGAAAAAATATCCAGTGTTGTCGTGCATGATACTAATACGTATATAATCACAGTTTTGTCATATCATTGTTTGAGCTGAAGAAAAAAAGTTCTTCTCTGCCAATAGACGATGATGCAGTTGAACGTGGAGAGCTTGGTTTTGTGAAACACTGCCAGAAGAGATACAACAGAAAGAATAAACGCTTTCACTTTTGTGAAAATGAATCCTGTTGAAAATCTGATCAATTGGTGAAGCCAACGAATCGATCATTTTCATTGATGCTGCAGTTGTTGCTGTTGCTGCTAATAATAAGCAAACAAACAAACAGAACAAACAATACGCCGCATTATCTGAACAATTTTATTTATTTGTATTGCAAATGCCACTACATCTTCCAAGAATGCATCAGCAATCTGATTGGTCCAGCCTACAAGTACTACTACTACTACTACTACTACTAGTAGTATTAGTACCAGTTGATCTCTTTCGTATTCACTGCACAAGCAACTTTTGTCAAATTTCACATACTGAGATTATTTTTCAAATCTTTCATCAAATGATTATAATCGAATGACTTTCGGTCGTTGCAACAAGAAAACGAACGAGCAAACTGTTCAATATTGCACATACAACAAGTGCAGCATCAAACTGCCGGAGACCAATGAAAGTCAACGATATATAATTGTATTTTAACAAATACAAATTATAAAAAGCAAATGTTAAAAGTTTTCAAAAAAAAAACCGAAACGCATTAATAAACAACAGCTAACTGTATGCGCATATTTGTTATTGATATTTATGTACAATCTTCTAATGTAGCATCTTATGACAGTACAATATATATCTAATTAATTATATAAGGTGCCATAATATATGCAACAATGAGCAATTATAAGTTTGCAATGAATGTGTATAAAATAATAAAGCACTACTTTTTGAATTTCAATGTTTTATTTCAAACTTCTGAAAACAAATTTGTAACCTTGTGATAAATAATCTGTTGCACTCTAATAATAAATATTTTCCGTTTGCTAATTAATTACCAATCACAATGATACAAATGGACGGGCAAATTGAAAAGTGTACAGAGAAGTTGGATACGAATGTTGGTTACAATAGCATGAGCTAATAACTGACGTTCCCGCATTAAGCAACCACCGCTGAACACCTCTTTTAAATTACTCACTGCATTGTATTCACTTTTATCATTTAGTTTTTTCTCAAACTTAGCATGCACATTTTGAGAAAACTGAGTTAAATTAAGAAGCGCTCTATTACTGGAATTGAAAATTCAATTTCAAATATAACATAATGTTTGTACATTTTTTTCTGAAAAATAAAACAAACATTTGATTCAATTCTTCTTTTACAATTTTATAGGTAATGAATAGAAGTGGCAAATACTTGCCGAAATTCGAGATTCGCCATAGCGCCGGAATGCACATACTGCGAATGTTGAAGGACAACTCTATCATATATTTGAGTATATATGAAATGTCTACAATTTTTGATGAAGCTCTACGTCCATGGTAATAACTTGTTGATCAATTACAAATCAACAGTTTAATAGTGAAAAACAACAGTTACAAGAGATCGTTTATTCCACGCGTTTCGACAAGCCAGAGAAAAAATACTTGAAGCATCGAAATTATCGTATCATTATTATATTTTAAGTTTTACGTTTAGTCGCAGATGAAAGTGCTACAAGATTTGGGTTTTCATAATGACGAAGAGAATGCTCATTTTTTAGCAATCTCTAATGGTAACCTTGATGTAGCCGTAAATTTGATCCTTGCTGAAAGAGAAAGGATGACAATGGATTAGACATAATGATAATTCGAATTAGGATTCGAATTCCACTCATTGCTATTAAATTTAGATTCAGAATGCATTTTTGATTACGTATAACAGTTTCTTTCTGTCAATAAAAGTAACAACAGTTTGACCAGAAAACATGCATCGTTCAAAGTAATTAATGTACTAAAATTCAAGATACGCTTTTTATCCAATGAAATTAAGAAGAATAATGCAAAATGATTATTTAAATCTGAAACCAGAACGTAATATTTACATTAAGAAGCAGAAAAGCGTAATAATGTACAAAAAATATTTTAAAAAATTTCTACATTAATAATTGAAATTTATTTTCGGCTATTCAAGAAAAAGATAGCTGACAATTGCTTTTCATTATTGATAATCAGGAATGGTGCTACCGCAGTTTATTTAGTTTAAAGTCTCACACAAATGTTTACCATAAAAGCCGGCGTTGAAAATTTTAACTTTAGTTTAACGCGTGCCGTCACTCTGAGCGCATAGTAAAGCCCTCAATCTCTTTA